>JAOBSW010000446.1:0-284111 GCA_026214975.1 Gentiana macrophylla
GGAGTGAAAAAGAAATAGTTTGGGGGACTATCACTAACTAAGTGATTGAATTGTCCGTTTTTGTTTTTAAGAGAGAAAGGAAAAGACAGAACCACGTATTGTTGGGGTTTGAAAGATAAATAATGTCAAGAATTGAAAGAATTTTTTATTAGCAGTAGACATTATATAAGACTTTTGCTCCTGATGCAATAGATAACAACAAAAACATTAGCCCACAATCATGGTACTGTGGTAACCATGATACAATTACACTATTAGGATGAATATCATAGGCATTTCTTGCTGCTCTAACGTTGTGTGCAAAGACATCACAAGATTACAAAAACAAAGCTTGAGAATCGGTTGGCTTGCACCTAAAAGCAATAAATTGTGAAATTAATGGTCAGTTCATCAATGGTAGAAATAGTAACATTGAAAAATGATATAACCAAATTCAGGAACTCTTAATACTATTATTATTTTTGTTCAAAGTGAAATGAAATAGAAACTCAAGGCTCATATCATATCTGGCTCATATAAGGCTTATATAAGGCACACAATATCACTAACAATATCATATAAGGCACACAAAGATCGATATGATATCGATTGTCGATGATCGATGTCGATCGTGATCGATATCGATATCAATATCGATGATCGAGGCTCATTTAAGGCTTAATTCAAGTGACTACTTCAAGGCACACATATCTGGTTCATATAAGGCTTAATTCAAAGGACACAATATCATATCTGTCTCATATAAGTCTCATATAAGCCATACAATATCACTAACAGTATCATATCAGGCATACAATATCGATATCGATGTCGATCGATCGATGATCGATCGATCGATATGATGTCGATGTCGATAAACAACATCAGACTCATTTAAGGCTTAATTCAAGTGACTACTACAAGGCACACATATCTGGCTCACATAAGGCTCATTTAAGGCTTAATTCAAGGGACACAATATCATATGCAACGAAGAGAAAAAGATGAGAATGCTCATTTTGTAAATGACTTTGTTAACAAACAACACAGTACTAATTCAAGAATGCTAAAGTATTTGTACATCACTGTATATGGCTATCTCCAACTTGAATGGCTTATCCGGATCCCGGGACCCACACGGTAGAACCACCACCCATCTACCAAACATACACAACGGTAAACATGTCAGCTATATAGGGAGATGATAATCTTGAATCTGGATAGTTGAACTTACAGTTTTCTATCAGTAAAATATGGTGCAGTATGTTCTAGAAAGTCGGGTCCTATAACTTCTTTAAGAAATCTAGAAAACAAGCAGATATGAGCCTGAGTAGTGAAAATAAAAATCAGAGGCAGCCCATTTAAGCTAAAAGAGAAAGAAATAAAATAAAATAAAATAAAACAAGCAAGCAATAGAATACCTCAATCGTGCGGACAACTTTACTGTAGCCGTTGGCTCTAGCAAGTTCAAGTGGATTTTGACAGTCGTCATTCATCACCAATGCGTTTGCTGAGAAATGAAAACCGTAGCACGAATGTTAATAGTTAACTCCACAAGAATATCAAGTTTTTGCAGCTTATTCAAATGTTTTTGCAGCTTGGTTTCTTCATCAAAATGGACACATGTCCACCAATAAAACACAACAACTTAGATTTTAAACTGCTGCTCCTAATCCCGATAAATTTCAGGTCCATTTCTTCAATTTATGAGTTGTTCGTCCAAAGCCCGAACACGGTTCTTCATGAAAACCCAATAGAAGGGCTGCTTGTGTCTAATCAACACTTCTTGCAGCTTGATTGTTGCAACTGAATGATTGGATACAAAGACTTCATCTAATTTCCATATATTAAAAATTAAGTTCATAAGTAGCAACAGTCTCTGTTGTAGCTTTTGCACCTTCTAACATAATCATCTGGTCATGAATCCGCAACTGAAAGTGGTTAATCATTCTAAATTTCTAATCATGGAAAAGGATGCAGCCTCTTAAAATACACATCAAAGTCATCTAGAAGTTGGGGAGAAGATTGTATGCAAAGTTGGAATTTTAGTTTTTCCATGAGCTACGATCTCGCAAATTATAAAGATATATATAAGAAGCCATTTGATGCCAAATCAATACGAACTGAAAGCTTGAACACCCCTAAACAATATCATTCATCAAAGGGTTAACCAATATTAGCAAAATATCCCAAATAACCGACACAGCTGCAAGAACATTACACGTGTTTTATCATTGAAGTTCAAGTTACCATCAATAAAACATCCATCCAAAAACTCAAAATCACTTCCGATCACGAAACCTTACATATCCCTAATTTTGACATGAAATGATTTTTTTTTTTTTTTTGACAAAAAATTAATAATTCACAAACCCACCACCAGCACAGATTATCAATCAATCGGTAAAATACCTCGGTTAGCTTATCCAGAGTGGTCAGGGCATCGGTTTCCTGCTTCGGCATTCCGAAAATCCGTGTAAACATGTTTGATTCTTTTCACTGTGACCATCCGGCAAAGTGAATCAAATGACGACTCTTTGAAACCACAAAAGAATTGGAGAGGGAGAGAGAGATCGATGTTGGATTGCTTGACCTGTTTTGCGTCGGATTTGTTTTCTAAGTAAATAGGGGTTTTTTCGTCCATTAGAATTTATTTGTCCTTAATGCAACTAAAAAATTAAAGCTGGATTAAAGATTAAATAAGGGGAGAAATGTGGACTTTTACCTAATTTTTCCTTAAAAAAAGAATAAACTAAAACTCCAAAAAGTATTTTAAAAAAAAAAAAACAACTTTCTTAATTAATGACACATAACCAATATAACCAACTTTCTTAATAAGTGTGAAATACATTTTAGGACGGAGATAGTATTACATTAGTACAACTTTTACTCCAATTAATGGCTTATAATTTGTATAAAAACAACGTACGTATATTTTATTGGCAAATGCAAAGTGGCTGCTGATTAATTAATTATACATGAGAATGAAAAATATACGTCTAATTAGCATATATGTTTTATTTAATGTTATCGAAAAAACGTTGGGGATAGCTGAACACAAAGACGGCGAACCAACAAATACTATATATACATAATAGAAATAGTAACACTAGTGTTAAAACTGATGGGACGTGGTATAACGATTGAAATAATAAGTTATTACATACGTACACCATCGATTATGATATTGTAAGACACAATTGTTGATACCGTGTAATTAAAGCCACCATCACGAAAAGTGTAAATAGATGTTATATATACCAATCGTTGTGGCATAGTCGTTAACTATGGTAGAATCATAACAATTATTTAAGAAATAGATTAAAAGAGGGAAATTTTTACACAGTGTCTTTGCGTTGTGCAGACACACAAAAAAAAAACAGGTGTATTCGTACCATACGGAGCACCACATATATAAAGAAAAAAGAAAAAGAAAAATACTAGTTATACAACAAAATATTAAGAGTAAAGTTACACAATGCATTTTAACACTTTGTGATTAAGGGTTTGAGATCACCTGTCCAATTTAAGTGTCTAATCTCGGTGTTAAGTAAAAGCTAACGTAGTTTCATGAGTGTTTTATTTTTAAGAGAAAATCTATGAAAAACGAAAAAAACAAAACCCAAAAATATACACAAATGAATGATGAAACTATGTAGTTTTTACGTAGACATCAAAATTAAACACCTATATTGGACTGGTGATCTCAACCTGTGATTAAGATGAGAACTACGTACATCAATTATTATATCTCACACACACACACACACACATATATATATATATATATGATGAATAATGGTGTAATTAATAAATGTATAATGTTTGTACCAAGAAAGTAGTAAAAATAATACTATGATGAAGTGAAATTTTTGGGTAGTATGTACTCACGTAGATACGTGTGAAAGCAAGACGATCGTAACCACACGGTTTAAGTCTGAGAATGAAATCGTGTGGATAGAAAACAGACACGTAGTGTGTGACTCACGTGAGTAGACACGCTACGCAAAAACTTCCCTATGATGAAGGGTTTATACATAAAAGTGTGTTGAAGTGAAATTAAAAAACGGTTGGATCGGTTGAAGCTCTTGTGAAATATATAAGCTAGGAAAGGAAAAAGCACAAACCTACCTGCTGCTACTCTCTGCATTTTACAGAAGAATTCAGACCATTTGCCTTCACATTATATCAACCCCTCTCTCACTCACTCCTTTATGTGTCATTAATTTAGTAAATATGTATTCAGAGCATATGCATTAGTTGAGCAAAGCATGTTGCCACATGCATGACAAAATATTTTTCTATAACAACCAGTTGTGTCCAATATTTATTAATTGATCATAAACGATAATTAATTATGTAAAAAAAATTATTATGTCAATTAGTGTAGTATAAATTTGTGACAATAACACCATTCCTCTCAAATGTATATTAAAAAAACCTTAAAAATACCATCTCCCTTGAAAACCCAACAGCTGTCACCTACCCCCTACCCCCTACCCCTACCCCTGCCCCCAACGTGGCATTTGTTTAATTTTGTTTTTTATTCAACTTGAATGGGCCCTCCAAAATCAGGGTTTCAAAGTGTTTCAAGTCTCCACTCTGAAAAGCAGGTGCAAACAACGGTAGTGCTACATCCACTATATCTACCTCCACAACATCATCCACAACATCATCCACACCACACATTTAGTCAGGACCCACAAAAAAAAATATTTATCTCTCCAATCTGTGGACAACATCATCCACAACATCATCCACTACACTTTTGTGTAGTGGACATAGCATTTTCCTGCAAACAATCTGTTTTGTTTTTTTCTTTTATCCCCAGAGACATGCTTTTTTTTCCTTTTCCTTCTCGTAAACGAAAGGTCCACTAATATTATATAATTATAATTACTATTCCCTCCGTTCTGCAATATAAGTATTTTTAATTTTTTTTGGTGTCCCAGAATATAAGTGTTTCTGACATTTCAATAAAGATTAGGGGGAATGAGGGAGAAGGGCAGAAATATTTCATCAATTGAGTAGAAGGACAGTCTTTTAAAACTTTTGCATAAAGGACAAAACTATTTATTCACTGTCGAAATTCACTTGTGTTCGAAATTCACCGTTTAAATTCAATGTCGAAATTCACTGATTTTCAAAATTCATTGTCGAAATTCACTGTTGAAATTCACTTTTTCGGGATTCACTGGGGGGATTCACTGTTTGTCCTTCTCATATAAAAATTATGCAGTTGTCATTCTTCCTATAAAAAATATGTAGCTGTCCGGTTACTTACAAATATTCCAGATTGTGTCATTATCCCTAATTTTCTATAAAGATTAATGAATTGTTTTCATTTTCACACTAAACAATACAATATTATAAGTCAATCCCAAAAAACCAAAACACTATTTTGCTTTGAAATATTAAAAAATAAATCATTTATTATTTTTCTTAGTCCGTTTGAAAAGTCCAAAAGGACTTATAATACGGGACGGAGGGAGTACTAAACAAGTACTAGTAGTCCTTGGCAAAAAAAAAAAAAAAAAATAAATAAATACTGGTACAATATACATATGTTATATATACTTTTATACGCACACATGTATATATGTTAGGTTTACATAACTTGAATATTACTATAATACTAAGGAAAATGATATGCACTAGACTACACAAAAGTGTAGAATGCACAAACCACGTATGTGTAGTAGAAATTTCGATTAAATTGATCAATTATTTTTGTGATGGGACCCAATGAATATGTGATGTTAATTGTGTTACAGAAGATATTATGGTTGAAAGAATAGTGGATGTATCACTGTTCTAATACTAATCAATCATTATAGGTTAGATCCACCACACACTCTTCTACGTGAAATACATGTATAGAAAGTGAATTTTAGAATTTTGGAATTTTGGGAAAGTGTGAAAAACTTCCCGTAAATAATAGTTGGGTTGTCTCATTAAACCTGCACCCAAAGCGAAAAAGTTATTATATGATGAGAGAATTTGAGGTGAATTGACGGGTGAAACGATCAGAACCATATAGTTTAAATACAAAATAAAAGCGTGTGTACACATGCGGCCACACACACGCTGCCTCCACTGTGTAGTGTAGAGACACCACACAATAACTCCCCAAGGCTACAACACCTACAAGGCTACAACTTGTCTAGTTCTGAAAAGCTGTTTTCAAGTTTTAATCCCTCGCACACACATTTTCCTAAAATAAAATAAAAAGTACAGAAAAGCTTGAGATGAAGTAGTTGGCGTTGCTTTTCCCATGCTCATCATTTCAAATAGTGTCTTCTTCTCTGCCTACGTTGCCCACGCACCTCGTCAGAATTATATTCCCATCAGAAAGCCAGGAATGAATAAAACTGCTGTGTACCCTTAAAAAGAAAAAAAAAAAAAAAAAAAGAAAAAAAAGAAAAAAAATTCTGTGCCGGAAAATAAAACCGACCTAAACGGATAAATACACTACAAAGGCATTTGCCATTGCAGGAAAGAAAAGAAAAGAATTATGTGTGTGAATCCATTTTGATAATTTATGAATGTTATATGATGAGCATAGAAAATAACCCTAAATAAAAATTAAAAAAAACAGTGGAGAAGTGTTTTTTTTTTTTTTAATCACAACAAAAACATAAAAAAAATGAAAAAGACATAGATAATAACATAAAAAACATTGTTAAAAACCCATAGATAATAACATAAAAAACATTGATAGTCTCCTCCCATAAAAGCAACATAGATAATAATTGTTTTAAAAACATAGATAATAACTCTGGAAAAAAAAATTGTCTTAGCATCCAAAATAGATAATAAACATGATAATGATAGTCTCCAAAATTCTTCACAGTCTGGAAATGCGCGTGGGGGGGGTGCTAATAGCCCTCCGCTGCTGCTGACGTTCTCTCTCTTGACGCCGACCTTGTCTTTCACGTTCCTCTGGTACTGTTGCCTCTTCATCCCTGCGTTGCTGCTCCCTCTCAGTCCGAGCGGATGGGTTATTTATATCATTTATCTGTAAATAAAAAGGAAAATTAGTTAGTTATTTTTTTTTTCCCCCTTACCCTATGCTATTTTCATATTTACAAGAAGAAAAAATTGAAGAAAAAAAATAATAAAATGAAAATTACCGCCGCTTCCATATACGGGATAAGAGCTACCAATGTTGACAAAAAGACCCACATGAGCTCAAAGTGTAACCAACAACGCTTTCCTTCATGTAAAACACTGCTACGATCTTGAAGATTACCATACCAAGGGCAAAACTAAATGTAGCGATCATCCACTTTGACTCTTTGCGTCCAGTGAGACACATTTCCCTAGCTGCAACAAGCGTGAGTACTATAGCCATGCCAGCATCTATTGCAGCTAGAACTGTATGCCCTGTTGTGCTGAGATGTTTTAGATGGTCTAGGATTGCCGTGATGGTGGCAATAACTGAGACGCCCAAAGCAAAGACAACAACGGTACCAATTTTCAGCTTCTTCCATATGAGGGCCCTCGCTTCAGCGTTGTAGCGTTGCTATACCAGAAGAAAACGAAAAAATTAGAAAAGAAATTACTAGCTAGACTGGAAGAAATACACCAATTAACAGATCAACAAAGCAAGTTAACAGATCAACGAATCAAATTAACAGATCAACTTTACCTCAAACCATGCTCTAACATATTTCTGATAAAGTATCAAGGAGAACCAAGCGAGGAATCCAAAGCACACAAAGGCAATGAGAAACGTAACACCAGGATTGTTTTGAAAATAGGAAGCTACAACAACAACAACAACAAAAGATTGAACTTATAACTTTAATAGACAGAAAAGATTGAAATACTCTGAAAGAGTTTATATACCTGCAGATTTCCCCATCCTTTGTTTTGCTCCTTTGTTTTTTCTTTTTAGGTTAGTGTGATTGATGGGAACGCTACATACTACGCTTTATATAGGCCAGGCTCAGATCAGCAGCAGCACTGTATGCGTTTTATTTTACAATTAAAAAAAAAATGTACAAACCATGTCCTACAAATGTGAGGTGGGCACGTGTTAATAGCTATAGATGAGAGCCAATAGTTACCCTTCGGAATCTTTTTCAGAGCAAGCTTAATGTACAACTTAATTATGGCCTCCATGGTGGCATGGATGTCATGTTTGTAGATTTCTTCTTTTGCTATTTTATGAAATAGAACTAATAAGTTATCAATCAAAAAGTAAATAAAGGAAAAGAAAAGGAAAAACAAGCTTGCTCCTTATTTTACGAATAGATCCATATACTTATCCTAATTTCAATTTGGTACTTTAATATACTTAAACAAAATTCTTTATTTTTGCAATTCTATGTTAATTCGGTGCATCTTGCACGAGTTTTTGTGCAAGGCAATCAAATGGGGTGTATGTTTGACGAAGTGACGTTGAGGGGAAAATCATGTAATTGTTTCGAGTCTTATGTACGAAAGAAACAATATTAAAAAGATCCAACAAATACTATGTAGAGTCATGTAACAAGCTAACGTTTCACTAATTAAAAATCCAACCTATAGAATCATCTGAATATAATTAAATCCACAAGGACAATTCCAATAGGTATTATCACTAATATAAAACCACAAGGACAAGAAATGACCATTACGTTAGCATTTTCATCTATTGTAATTATAATTGTACAGAAAAATATTTTTCCATTGAATGATTGATAGAGTACATAGGAGTATTTATAGTGTCAACCTAACTTGATCTCCAAGTATTGGATAAATACATAAATAATAAATCTAATATTAACTACTATTAATAATATCTTCAACATCATCCAACCGAAAAATTTAGAGAGGTAGTTTCTTATAAAATTTAATCTTTTTTCCTACTGGCTAGACAAATATAAAATTTGTGTTATTGAATACATACTACCAACCTAACATTTACGAAGCTGATTAAATCCATTATTATAGTTTTGTCAAACTGTTTTTTCACCCAAGCACAATGATCTTTAATACGTTGTCTAACTCCATCTTTGTGTTTGAACGAGAATAACCAATAGTATATATAGCAGAAAATATTCTTTTCAAAACCTCTTGGAACATGATATGCCCCCAAATATCTACACATTAAAACAAAGATAGCTAGACTGAACGGATGATGTGCTTAATAAAAAAATATATAATAGATCTCGGTTTTTAAATATGATTACAAATATAATAAATCACAGTTTTTAAATGTGAGAACCACTATAATTTATCACAGTTTTTAAATGTGATTGAATTAAAGTACTTTATGTCACATATAAATATGCTACACTTTAGAAAATGTGAGTAATGTGAATATATCATACTTAAAAACCGCGATATTTATGTCTTTTTTCCTTTTTTTTAGTAGTGTGAATATCTATAGTGCTAGGCCTAGTAATTAGGAAGTCTAACATAACAATAATATGAGAGTAAGACCAAAATAAAAAATAAAAAAAATGAGGGTGCAAAGTAATAATCATAATATGAAAATTCGTATTAATTACCTGACCACTGAGGCTCAAAGACAAGCTTGTAACATCTATTTATTTGTGGTATGCCAACATTAAACTTCTTTGGCCCATGGCCCCTCGAAATCTTGGATAGTTGGATCAGGATTCACATATTAATTTCTTAACGACGAGCATAGTCTAATATGATGTGTGATATTCGGGAGAAGAGTAAACATAACACTTGAGACTAGAAATATGAGGAAAAAATACTTATTCAACCGTCGAGAAAGCGGATAGCATACTCAGAGATTCATGGTATTCTCCGTGAACTTGTAATGCACGCACAAGTACAATAAGGCAATGACCTTACTATTAGATCGATATTGATCGCATTTGTTTTGTAACAAGTGACATTGTATATATTATAGATCGAACTCCATCAAGTCAAACAAACAAACGAAATGCACTACTGCTACAAAATCATTCACAAAAATCAACCCATATATCTTTGGTACGTGTTAGAAGCTTTAAAACACTTTGTGCTATGGAGGGTCCAACATAATTGACTAACTATGATTTTACCATATTGTTACACTTATTCCATTATGGCAAATGAGTTATTAACATCAAGTTTACTCTTCTCAATCGATCCTATCTTTGAAGCCCATTTTGTTTCCCTTTCTTAAGACAATTTCACTTGCATTGATTGCTTCCAACCGCGGAATTTATTAGCTATATGAACGATGGTTGCAACAAAGTTGATGAATGAATCTCTCTCATGGATGTATAGATACATCGATGAGGTGGTATGTTCGTCTCAATGACATTCGTATATATGCGTCGTTATACTCCAATCGTTGGTTTACGAAAGAAAATTAAGAGATGCTTATGTTCTGATTGATTGCAAAATTTGTTAGGACCTTTTTTATGCTTGGCAACAACATGATTTCCCCTCTTTTATAAAGATTACATATATATATTAAAGCAAGATGTTCGACCTGTGCTCCTGTGAATTACATCGACTATAAACTTGCATCTATTAGAGTAAATACAAATCATTGTAATTATAGCATATCAATCATTGTAATTATAGCTTGTGATTGTATTCCTTATATATATTAGGTAGGCTCGACTCGATTCGTTGTACTGTATCGTCGAGGTTCCTTCTCCTCCTCCATTGCCGCCACCTCCCGCTATTCTCGCTTCTCAAGCCTTGAAACTTCCTCATGGGAGGCTGCAATGCAAGAGGAATATGACGCTTTGATGCGCAATCAAACCTGGGATCTTGTCCCCTACGATCCTACTCTTAATATCATTGGCACAAAATGGATATTTCGGTTAAAGCACAATCCTGATGGCTCAGTTGATCGTTACAAAGCACGCCTTGTTGCTAAGGGCTTTGCACAGCGCCCTGGCATTGATTACTATGAAACATTCAGCCCGGTTGTTAAGCCCACTACCATTCGCGTTGTCCTCACTCTTGCTCTAACGCAGGGGTGGTCTCTCCGACAATTAGATATTAATAATAATGCTTTCTTGCGTGGTCATTTAAAGCGAGGCGGTCTATTTAGCTCAGCCTGCTGGTTTTCTTGATTCCTCTCGTCCTAATCATGTTTGCAGGCTTAAAAAGGCCATCTATGGTTTAAAGCAAGCCCCTCGGGCGTGGTATGATGAATTAAAGCGTTTTTTGACCGAGTGCGACTTCCGCAATCCCCAGGCTGACACATCCCTATTTGTTTATAGTCGTGGTAACCTGCTCATTTATGTTCTTGTCTATGTCGATGATCTTATTATCACAGAACCGACTCGCCGCATTGGAGATTTTTATTCGACGCCTTGGCTCATGGTTTGCTCTCGAGGACCTCGGTGCTCTGGCCCTATTTCCTTGGGATTGAGGTTGTTCCTAATGCTTCTGGGTTGGTATTGTCTCAGAAAAGGTACATCACAGAGCTTCTCACGAAATTAAATTTGCAAGATGCTAACCCCACCACTACGCCTCTTCCTGTGGATATTTCTGGTTTAAAAGCTACTGCTGGCACTCCGATCGATGATCCCTCCACGTACCGTATGGTTGTCGGCAGTCTGCAATATCTCACTTTTACTCGCCCTGACATAGCATTTGCGGTCAATAAGCTGTCTCAATTCATGCACTCTCCTACTGATGTTCACTGGTCCCATGTCAAGCGCTTACTTCGATATCTAGCTGGGACGACTCACTATGGCATTCAATTCTATCGTAATTCACCCCCCATTCTGCATGCTTTCTCGGATGCCGACTGGGGTGGAGACAAAGACAATTACGCCTCCACTAGTGCGCATGTGATTTCTTTTGATATCTTGGTAAGAATGCCGTCTCTTGGAGCTCTAAGAAACAAACGACCATTGCTCGCTCCTCCACTGAAGCTGAATATAGGGCGGTTGCAGCGGCAACTGCGGAGCTTAACTGGCTATCCTTTCTTCTTCGTGACCTTCATGTCCCGTCCTCAGGCGCACCGGTAATCTATTGTGACAATCTGGGCACTACTCAATTTTGCGTGAATCCGGTTTTTCACTCTCGCATGAAACATGTTGCGATTGATTACCATTTCATTTGAGATCAGGTTCAACAGGGATTGTTACGTATTGCACATGTTAATGCTCGTGACCAATTAGCTGACTGCCTCACCAAGTCTCTTTCCAAGGCCGATTTTCTCCATCAACGTGACAAGTTAGGCCTCCTCCCTCGTCCAACTTGAGGGGTGGTATTAGAGTAAATACAAATCATTGTAATTATAGCATATCAATCATTGTAATTATAGCTTGTGATTGTATTCCTTATATATATTAGGTAGGCTCGACTTGATTCGTTGTACTGTATCTATATTTACTGTAACACTCAATTGTGAATAGACAACTCATTATTTTCCACAACTCTATTAGCATCTATGATCTATACAACAAGCTATGATATACTTATTACAACAAGATCACAAGCAGATATAACATTTTTAGGCTTGTCTTTTCAACACATCACAGCCCTATTGCACAATACATAGCTTTGTTGCACTAGCTTGTAGTAATGCAATAAGTTCATTAATATAAATTGTTTCTTATGAATCAAGAAAAAGTTTAACACAAATGCTTCATATCTCAGTAAAACGAGTGCATGGTTTCAAAGCATCGATATTAATATTGCAGCGATACTACCACCTTTTAGGAAGAACCATATATAACTCAAAAAATTCAAATTATAGTTCACATATTACTTATTTTAATACGTTGTTTTAGAAAACTTACTATAAAATATATATGTATATTCTTCGTATTTATACTATTATAAAGGCCGTGTATCAGCATATGTGTATGTGCCATGGGGCATCATATGTGTATGTCCGTTATAGAGCATCTTATATAGATTTGAATGATCTAGTGTAGTAGTGACAAGTGTCCTAGTGTTATTGTAATTATATCATTATGGTGTAATGGGCTGAGTAGAATGAAAAATTCGGATATTAAACTTGATATCAGAGCCACCTTAACGCCGCCATGTCGACCACCGGAGAGACCTCCACTTCGGTGCGATCCATACACCTGTTACCACCACCAATCTATTTCTCAGATCCCCGGCCCTCTGTTAGAACATAAAGGACTAATGTGTATCTATGTATTTGTGTGTTCTTAGTATGTTATAGATGGCGCACCCAGGGCCGGCCCTATAGTGAGGCCAGAGAGACCGCAGTCTTAAACCCAACGGTGCCGGGAGGGCCCAACGATACATGTTTCGCTAAAAGAAAAAAAAAATTCGTGTAGATTCAATCCGATCCAACCTAATATAATATTTTTTTTTTTTTTTTGATAAAGGCACAAATTATTTTTGCTCCAATTGATAAAGGTCCCAATAAAAATTTACTTGGCCAAAAAAAAAAAAAGATATACAAACAAGTTTTTTTTTTTTTTTTTGTTTGGAAAACTCTAGAAATTACAAAGACTACTTTGTAGACATGTTTTGAGGCTATCAATAAATTAAATTTTGTAGAAAAAGCGGTTACACTTGCACCGGATGCTAAATGTCCCGGACCCCGACGAATAAAATACCCCACCCCAGGCAGAGTTAGTGAGCCGTGTAATAGGCGACCATTTCGCGCGGTTCTCCGTATTTACGCATGTTAACAACGCGATAAGTATGTTTTTAAAAAAAAACAACTTCAACTAAAAGACTGATTAGTGATTGGTCTTAAACCCAAAACATACGAGGGCCGGCCATGTAGTATGGACACTTGTTAGCATGATTGAAAGGTTGTTAGATAGTGTTGAATATTTTGTGTAGTATTTATGATGTAATGGTGGTACAATCAAACCAATCAATGGAATATTTTATCTTAATTATTATCCTTATCTAACTCTATGTTGGTATGAGAGCGTTAAAATGGTAAACACCGATCCTCACACCAGCAGAGAGCCGCCGCTAAGTTCTTATTACAAATCCTTAGAGAAAATTGCAAAATTGATCACATAACTTTTGCGTGGTATCAATTTTGGTCCCATACGTTTCCAAAATTGATTTTGGCCCCGTAACTTAAATAATAAACACATCAATTTTGGTCCAATACATTTTTAATTATTGATTTTGGTTCCGTAACTTAAAAAATCATATCAATTTCAGGATACCTACATTTTCCGATGAAATATCTTCGGTTTTCTTTAATATTTCGACCCAAAATTGCCCGATTGTCCGATTGAATGTTGTCAACGTCATGCTCAATATTCACACTGAAGCAGAAATTTTGTTGTCTTCTGTTCCAAAGCTCGACTGTTTGGATGAATTATTGTTTTGAGGATGTTCCAAGAGATCTGCATCGTTTAAAGTACTTATTGGTCCAAGCGACGCACCATGTAATGTTTGAGATCTATGGGTTTTTTTTTTTTTGATTGTTACTCTATCCCCTGCAAACGCTCTAATGTCTATATACTTTGATTGCATCCAATTTATTGATATGCTAGCTCTTCCCCCTTCCCCCAACTCGATCACACACAAGCGTAACAGATCCTGTAGTTGCCTCCAACATTTCAAAGTGTTTGGCAACATTAGTATATTACATCTATAGATGAAAGGTGATAATATGGAAAAGCTTTGAAGGAAGCTTTTACCCGCAGCAGCCGTATTGGAGAAAAAATTGGTGAAGCTTCATGTTATTCCATAATATTGGATCAAAATATTAAAAAAAGTAGCCGTATTGGAGAAAAAATTGGTGAAGCTTCATTGTTTTTCCATAATATTGGATCGAAATATTTAAAAAAAAACCAAAGAGATTTCAGTTTCACCGCAGCAAAATACAGGTGTCCTGAAATTGATGTGATATTTTAAGTTACGGGACCAAAATCGATAATTGAAAATATATGGGACAAAAATTGACGTGTTTTTTTAAGTTACGGGACCAAAATCGATAATTACAAACGTTTGAAACCAAAATTGATACTACCAAAAAGTTATGGGATCAATTTTGTAATTTACCCCAAATCCTTATGCAAAATTCTAAATCTCCTTCTATTCACTATATCTAAAATGTTTGTTGTTTTTACTAGGTGGTGGGGTCCAGATCGGAGTTGTCTTTGGGTGCGATGGCACGTGAGAAAAGAGGCATAGACTCGTGCGTGTTTGTGGTGAAATAAAATGTGAACGGGATCTATTGATTTTTATTTTATTATCTTTTAGGTCCTTATATTTGTCATCTTGGTCAAATTAGTCCACATGTAAAAACGTAGGTCAATTTTGATTTTTTTTTTTGTTGCTCAAGCCCATTACGTCTCATAGTCTTCATAATTAAGTCCCACCAATGCATAATTTATGCAAATAATCCATAGCCAACGAATTTATTAAGGTTAATCAACCTTCTTATATTTTATCCTGGATTTTGATTTTTAATAACGTGGGATGAGCACCCTAAAAGTCAAAATGACCTATTGCTTTAGCATTAAATACATTAGTTGCAATGCTTATCCGTCAGAACGCATTGGCGTGACCAGATTAAGTCATAAATGCATAAATGGAGGATATTTTCACATCCATAGATTCATACAGTCATGGATTTTTATTAATATGAAATCATATATTTCAAAAAATACATAGGCTGACTAAGATGCCATCTATGATAGTTAATGTTCAACTACCATAAGTTACAAAAGATAGCGGAATTATACAATCATTGGAAGCACTCATAGTTATGTATATTAGTGCAGGTATTAAGGAATCTATGTTTGAGGTGGGCATATGGTTTCAATTGTTACGTAATATATGTAAGCATTATGATTGCATGGGATTTTTTGAAGCAGAAAGTATGTTTGCAGTGGGAATGTTATTAAAGATACAGAGTGTAGACATTTGAGAATTCCAACCCCAAGATACATAGGAGATAATTTACAGCAGTAATCCAATACATTGGTTTTGCACACGCTTGCTTGCATATTCACAAGATTACACAAAAGAACATGGTAGCCTAAGGAAATGACTTACAACTGAATGGAAAACATTTACTTTGGGATAGACCTTAAGTCAAGTCCAACGGTGTTACTGTGAATGAGAATTACAAACGAAGGTACATGTTAAAGACCATTAACAGAACAAACACAAACGGTGTTAATGATTTAACATGAAACCGTTGTTTAAACAATTAAACAAGTGTTTTATTGGGACGATTTCTAAAAAACATGGGCTGGATGAGATTCAGACAAAACAGAAATTTGTTTATCCTTTCTCTTACACTTCTTGGATGGAGTGGTCGGGATCACAGTTGGTGAGAGCGGCATGGCTTCAACAGGTGGCTCATGTGTAATTTCCAAAGAGTCAATAACATCATCTTGAGGTGAATTACCAAAGCGTAGAGTCCGAGAGCCTTGAGGTTAACACGCGTTTTATGCCATCGCTTTTCAAGGAAGCAGTGCTCGAAATCTATTTGAAGGGCTTATTTGGTTCTAGGATAAAAGAGCTGTTAGTCAGGCGGCGCATGTGGTGCAGAGGAGGAAGACACAATCTTCTTTCCATTGTTTTGGCTAGGGATCATAACAAGATATATATGTGTTTACTAAAGTAGGGGACAAGCTCGCATGTGCTTTCTTAGATGCATTGTACGCATCGACTTCAGCCTGGGCATAGGTTTTAAGAACTGGATATTGCCTTACCATGTTCCCCCTAAATGATCTGTCATAGTATTTGAGGAAACATATCACATGTTTCTTTAGTTAAGCAGCGTCAACTTCTTTTGCTAATGGCGGGTTCTATAGACTAATTACAATGCATAGTAGTCAAGTCATTGAAAAAGTGGCATTGGAACTTCAGCCAACCTGATTTCATTGGTTGTGTAAGGAACGAACTTCTCCGTGTCGAGGAAATTTCATCGTGTAGCTTCAACGATAGTACATTCATTGCTCAGAACACACCCATAGTACCTTTGTGAAGGAGAACATGTAAGTGAAAGTGATGTAAAGGCTTTTCAATTTGAATCAATAGATAAGCTGATACTCTAAGCAAACGTGAAAACAATCTGAAAATGTCCAAAGCTAACTAGCAGGAGATGTGTTTTGGGTTTAAATACCCTAAGGTTTAATACAAAGAAAAGACCAAATTACCCTCCAATACATAAATAGCATAAACATGCCACAATAACTCTCATCTTAAAATAATTCTTGCATCCTCACTGCATCATCTCCATCCGCCCCCAAAATAACAAACTCGTCCTCGAGTTGGATCTCTTCCGTTGTGCATTGGCAGGTGGGTGATAAGGAGTCAAGTAAGCAACATCGAAAGCCTTGAAAATCTGATAGGTAACAGGTAAATCAATCTCATAGGCTTCACGAGCACCATCAAGATTCATCGGCGGGTCGAGTCCATTAATCACATTGTGAAACAATTTCAAGAACTCTCTCGACTGCCCATTCTCCCACAAAACGTTCCCATATGAGTCAATTATAACAACATTCATTTCCCCGATGATGATCTTCCTTTCCATATTAGTATTTCCTGTATCATTCCAACCCTCCAAAGGAATAGCTCGCCCACGAGTTATATCAAAGTTGTAATGCCAATGTCCTTCATCAGCAATATGACAACATTTAACAGTGCTTTGGGAGGATGCAATAATCTGTATGAAAAGATGACGACATAAAGGACTAGCAAATATATAGATAGCAAGTAGTGGCTCCTCTCTGCTGCTTGACCTTCCATCTTTTTGCCAGTAACTAATAGCACTTTCAGGGCAATCAATATGCAGAGTCACACCAATGTATCCAATATCAATGCTTACATCAAGCGTGTGTGTGGCTTCAACACCACCAAAACGGCCATTGCGAATAGTTCTCAACAGTAAGGCGGGACTCCATATACGACTGAGCTTAGGCCCTCTAGAAGGGATGCAATCATTCAGAATCAACTCCACTTCCGGTAAACTTGCAACTTCCCGTTTCTGTTGCTCACAACAAACCTCATTCATTATTTCCATAGAGAGTCTACACAAAAGCAATAAATGGTGTTTAAGCTGATCAATTTTCCAACCACCTCCAGGGTCAAAAGTGAACACCATTACTTCGTCAATGAAAAAGTCGACCAGTTGAATGCCCCCTCTTAGAGCCACAGTTAGGCCTTGTTCTACAACTAGCACAACTCTTGTACGTGCCAAAGCGACATACCATTTTTTCTCATCAGACATCCAACAATTATTTCACCCTTTAAAATGCCATCTGTTGTGAACATCACGCATCTTACTAGTAATAGAACTTTGCAGTGTATCAACACCCTGACTCTTCTCGTCTTGGATTGGGGCTACTTCATTATTAGTGAACAACAGTAAATTCATGCTTGTACATTGGCTTTTGCAACATATCTATGTCTGGGGGAGCTACTTTGGCCATGTAGTTCATATCTTGCTTTCTTGAATCTCCAAGAGGGGCAAAACCAAAAACACGTACACATCTTTCATTCAGTTCTGGGACATCATGTATGACAAGCCTCTCAACATCACAAGAGGAAAGGGTAGAGTTCCAAGTGCCTAAAGGATAGGCGATTCCGCTTGGATCAAATGATAAGAATGCACGAGCATTTACATGGGCATGTTCTTCGTGGAGCCTCCCAAGTGAATGATTGACAATTGATATGGACCTTTATCATGAAAACTATCCCTGCTGCTTGAATCTATACCAATATCAAATGCCAAATAAAAGATTAACGGGACCACTGGTTGTCTTATAATTGATTGTGAACCAGACTGTGAATAGTAACCACAACAAGAGAAAGACACCACAAAATATGTGCACCCACATACAGTCATCACGCATTGATGATTTTCGAGATCTCAAACACATATTTTACGGTCCTCAGAACCGAATAACTCTCTTTCTTTGACACTTCAAAGCCACCACTAATTTAGTGCAATGAGACCCAAAATTGGACTTCCATGCCAATATAGAACCATTATGAGCTACAGCCAAAAGCATGTCAACAACAGATGCACAAGCTGGGACATTTAATTCTTTAAGATTATGTTCTTTTGAGTTCGGAAGTCCCTGTACTTCAAATAAACCTTGAAATCCCAGAAAAAGATACAGCATAACGGTAGTACCAATCAGTTGTCCCCTGTCATCAACTACTATAACCCATGGTTCTAGAAGTTGTTGATAAAGTCCCATTTGCAGCTCACCTATATGAGCATTATAAATGCCCCCTGCAGCTCCTAACACTTCATTTACTTGGAGTTCTTCCGCCTTCGGTTGCTGGATAGTCAAAATCTCCCTTTCACCAATGTCTTCCAAACGAGATGTGCTGCCAAACATCATATTAACAGGAGTCATCTTCCTTTCAGCCACATAAAGAGTATTTTCTACCGCCGATTCTGCCGAAACTACAAGCTGATTTGTTGTATTCGCCTCAAATTCACATTCTGTTTTGTTCATATGCAGATTGGTTGTATCAAATTCAGCCCATGCTTTCCCTTTCACTTCTTCAACCTCATTCCTTGGGTTTTCCCTTCTTGAATCAAAGACTCTTCTGTAAGGGATGCATCGAGTTCATACTTGGCTTTCTTGATATGCAACTCGCTAGCATCATTCTCAGCTACTGACTCCTTATCATCAATTGTTGTGTCGTAGTTGAAAGGACTAAGTGACACATTTTCGCATTCCTCTAAAATTTCTTGCTCTTTCCGTTGGTTGGGGATTTTTGACAAACACTTGGTAGGTGTGAAATTATCAATCTTTTCCATTGCAATTTCATCATTGTTGTTATGTGCTTCTGCATTATATTCACATCCAGTCTTCCTTTCCTCTTCATCAGTTTGCAGTAAACGACCAACAGGAATGTTGTGCCCATAATTCACAACTTTGCTGCTGTTTTCGACTTCTGGTGAACCTTTTATCGAACATGTGATGTGCATGAAGTACTTAAACATGAGGGCCTTCATTCTTGACCAAGAGGAGATCTTTGCCTTACATTTTTTCATTCTGTTTAGCTGTAATTGCTGCCACCAAATTTCATCCTCCCCTTCGAGTGTATAAGAAACCAATATACATTTTAGATTCTCGGGTAGATTGTTCTTATCAAAATATACTTCAATTGCATCAACCCAATCATAAAAATCTTCAATATGTGATGTACAATGGAAAAGTGGTAGTTCCTTTCTGACCCAACGATAGTTATACTCATTCAAACTGTTGCAGCACTGTAGAGAACCTTCACCGACTCCTTCAGCAATGGTACGAGGAAAGTCTCGTCCTATTTGGTAGTAGTAGTCGTGCTTCAGGTGGTGTCTCGACCCACCCAAGTCTCGTTTCGCTTCTGATGTGAAAGAATCAAACTTTTGATAAGGCTTCGACGGAATATCCCAACGGATCTTCGAATCCCGAACTACGTCGCGAATTCGGCTTCCTTCATCAGCGCCAGCCATGGATCACCAAAGAGAGAAACCCTAAGGTCTGATCTCTGATACCAGATGATGTAAAGGCTTTTCAATTTGAATCAATAGATAAGCTGATACTCTCAGCAAACGCGAATACAATCTGAAAATGTCCAAAGCTAACTAGCAGGGGAGGTGTTTGGGTTTAAATACCCTAAGGTTTAATACAATGAAAAGACCAAATTACCCTCCAATACATAAATAGCATAAACAGGCAATAATAACTCTCATCTTAAAATAATTCTTGCATCCTCACTGCATCAGAAAGAAGTTTCAAGTTTAAATATAGAGGTTAAAACAATCCTTGGAATGTAAAAGTAAAATGAAATTGGATATGAGGGTTACCAAACAACCACATTAGTTTGCTCTTGACAGACTGAGCACCAAATTCACCAGTCTGTGTCAACATCTAAGGCTTTGAAACAATATAAATAAACCGTAAACTCTAGTGATCACCAAGAGTAAGTGAACCTGCGTAAGGGGACAACAAGACCTGTGCATAACAACTAAGAAATATATCTCCAATATTCAGGAAAAATCAACTTCTATTTTTGTATAGAATTGTGCAGTATATTTGTGCCATGAATTCAGGCGCCTTATTTACCGACTTCAACCATCCCATCTTCATGTACAAATGCTAGCACCTCATCCCTACGGCGGTCAAAGAAAGAAGAAAGTCTCTTAACCAATTTTACAATTTCCAAAGCAACGAATGCCATATCAATTATTTGTACAATTCTATGATTATTTTGTGGGATTACCATAAAAATTCATTGTGTATATTATTAAAAAGGGAAGAAATTAATTAAAGCACCATTCAACTAAACACAACATGTAGCAGACATAAACCATTCAATACTCAAACATCAAATTCTTCACCATCAACGGATTAATGTTCAAGCCTACATTAGCAAATCCAAGTAAAATATGAGATAAAATGGCAAGTGAAATGAGTCAAAGTATAGAATCAAAGAGATGTTGCAAGATACCATTGCTTATGAAAGTATGCTACCAAAGGAAAATAATAGTCTATTTGATATACAATTAAACAAAGCCATTAGTTTTTTTGGCATAAGAAATGCATTTGCAGAAGGATAAACCACAATAACTTTGTACAAACTTCATCTCTCCTATTTCATCCAATTAGCATAGTCTTTTATGAGAATACAATCCAAAAAAGAGTATATATTCAAAGCTATGATCAAGCTACTATTGGCACGAATTTTCGCAGACGCTATCATTCACAAAGTATGTGGCATAAAGTAATTCACTATTTCTTCATGGTTAAAAATGTGATCTTTTTCGCTCATCGATCAACACCATTTTCATGGGTTTCCATGCACAACAATTAATAAGCATGAATCACAACAATATCCTACACAAATTTGACTACCAGGATACTTTTTGGTGAAAGCAAGAACCTAAGACAAAGCCATTCATGGTACTATTTAACGTCAATCAAAAGAAGTAGCAAATGAAACACAAGACACTCAAATCACAGTGAAATTAATGGGTTCAAACAATAAGCTGAAAAACAAACCACGGTTTTTGAAGGATATGTCTTTGCTTACCGGCTATGAAGATGGGGACATGCTCTCTAAGAACCTTAGTTCTTTCCCTTTCCCTTATGGTCATGGTGTCAGCTGTAGTAGAGATAAAGAGAATTATATCACATGTACATCCGTCATTACACACATGCAACAATAAATGAACCGCCAACATTTCTTAAAAATCCACCAAGCATGTACAAACAACAACAAAAGGAAATCAATGGTGGTTAAAGAGGCATTTGATGAGAAAATAAGAATTTAAAAAACTAATCAATAATTAACTAACAATACTAAAAATTATTTCATTTAGACTCGTGGAAGCAATATAACCAGAGACATCTTTTAAGCTCAGATACAATATACATCTCTGATCTCTAATAAAGAAAAAAGCGTCGCCATGGCTGCACCAATTGAAAATCCAAGAGGCCAAAAAGGGCTCCTCTGAAAACCATCATCCACCTGCACCAAATTCCTTACAAAGCATCAATAGAATAAAGTCAAGTACGACACTATAATTTCAATGAATCAACTTATATGTTGCTTAACATCTCAATGCAATGTTCCATTTGTCGTATAACAGCCACATCATTGAATAAAAAATTGGATTGTTAACTTAATTCAACAGAGATGGAGAAAACTGGTAACAATGATGGTGATCTCTTAACTTCAGAGTGAAAATACAAAAATACATAATACGACATTCTTTGTTTGCAACATGCTTACCTTCTAAATCTCATCACTTCTTTTGGTTCCGTGATTCCTTAAATAAAAAACAAAATGTTAGTAGTCCATGACTTAATAAGAAGCAGTTGTTGGTATACATGCTTTACATTATGGAATCGAAGTGATTGTCTGAATTGGATAAAGTTTAGAACATACTGAAATATAAAGAATGAAAAGACATACCTGCAATCATCAAAATAAATTTCAAGCTTACATGGCGTCATCCTTGAATTTTCTTTGCTTAACTTTTTTTTTTTTTTGAGGGTTTTGCTTAAACTTGTACTTTCCCATTTCCAAGTCTGACAAACCAATGGTGTCAAACTGGTTCTGCAAATTTCAAATTAAAGCGCACAATATATTATATAGGCTAATGGCAACAACAAACATTATACATGTACAGAAGAACAAAAAAAAAACCAAGAGTTATATATTCTATAAGTCAACCACATATAACACTAAAATATGAAAATTCTAAAACCCATTAAAGAAGAAAAAAATAAGAGGAACCCCAGAAAGCCCAAATATGAAGAAAAATCTAACGTTTGAAGCACCCAAATTTTCTATCATATCAATCCAATTACCCGTAAAAATATTAGGTCAAAACAAAAAAAACTAATAATAACTTCAAAAGAAAAGAAAAGAAAAATTGTAAAAGATGATAACCTACGGAGAAAATAAAATGGCAAACTAAATGGGTTCTACATCAATTTTATAATATCAGAAGAACATGGAAGAAAACAGTTGCAAACGCTCAGCTTTAGCCAAATCCGACCGTGTCACGAATCTCCAAACAAAACTGGAAATTTGAAAAGAAATAGATTAATAATAATGGACACTTGTCACTATGTTAGAGGGTACACTAGATTATAGTGACACCTCACAGAGTTGTTAGTTTGTTACTAGATACTCTTATCCAAAAGGTGAGTCTAGCTTATATAGAGGTAAGGACAGAATGGAGTCTGTAAGATGACAAAATATTGAATGAATTAAGAATATGCTTTTCTTTCTTGGTATCAGAGACCAATGGCGGAAGCTCCACCGTCAGCTTCAGAGTCTCTAACCACACACGGCGGAGCTGTCACTACAAACCACCCAGTTTCCACTACCATAACAACACCACCTTCTCCGTCCATTCAAATAGCTACCGGAATACCAGTTTCCGGCTATCCAACTACACATTCGACCAACTTTTACCCTACAAGTAGTTTTCCGATCTTTTCCGGCCTGAGCTCAGCTCAATCAGGACTGTCTCTTCCTGGGATGATGTTTGGAGGAGCTCCACCTCTAATCTCTTCCTCCCTATTTCCCAGATCTGAAAGCTTCATGCCCACATTCAGATCAACAATACCAACTTCTCCGTTCAACACAGCAACAACATCTCCTTTCCATGGTCATCTGAATCAAGCAACTACTGTTAAATTAACCAGAGAAAACTATCTGCTATGGCGCTACACCATTCTCCCAGTGGTGAAAGGGTACAAACTTGATGGTCACTTACTGGGAATGAAGCCTCGTCCACCAGAGATACCAGGTATCCCAAATCTAGCTGTTGAAGAATGGGACTCTGTCGATCATTTGCTGTTGGGATGGCTTCTAGGTTCCATGACTGAACAGGCACTGATGGAAGTTGTTGGCTGTGGTACCTCTCATGAAGTTTGGTCAGCCCTGGAAGTGTTGTTTAACAATCAAACAGAGGCCAGGATGCTGGAGTATAAGAGTGCTTTAACCAAAGCTGAAAAAGGGTCCAGATCCATGGCAGATTATCTGGCCTTGATGAAGTCATACAGTGATAATCTAACAGCTGCTGGCTATCCCATGTCCAAATCCGAATTGATACTGGCAACACTTGGAGGTTTAGATAGGGATTATGAAGCTGTCATAGTTAATCTAACTGCTAGGATTGGTTCACTTTCGTGGCAAGAAGTGCAATCTCAGCTCATGACACATGAAAGACTAGTTGCTCGATTCAATCCTACTGTGTCACAGACAAATCCTGCTGCAAATTTTGTGAGCTACACAGGACCTGGCAGATCTGGTTCTAGGCCTCCTAACTCGAGTCAGAATTCCTTTAGAGGCAGGGGTGGTTCCAGGGGCAGTAGAGGAAGAGGTAGAAGTGGTGGAAGGAACTCTAATAACAACAGTAACTCCAGTACTACCAAGGTTACATGCCAACTCTGTGGGAAGAATGGGCATACAGTTGCTATTTGCTGGCATAGGTTTGAGACTAATTTTCAACCTGACAATGGTGGAGCAGCTAGATCCAACCAACCATCTGCATACATGGCCACTCTTAGTTCTGTTGCAGATAATGCCTGGTACTTGGATAGCGGGGCCACTAATCATGTGACTTCAGAATTGGGTAACCTGAACCAGAGTACTCCTTACCATGGTAATGATACACTGACAGTAGGGAATGGTGAAAATCTAGTCATTGCTCACATAGGACACACAGTCCTTCACACACACACATTGGACCAGTTTACTTAAATAATGTCCTTCATGTTCCTCAAATAACTAGAAATTTACTTAGCCTGTCCAAACTGGTTTCTGATAATGATGTTGTTATTGAGTTTGCTAATAATTCTTGTTTTGTTAAGGACAAGGTGTCAAGGAGCACTGTTCTCAGGGGGCAACTCAAGGATGGACTGTATCAAATAATTCCTTTGGATAATGAGTCAGACAAGAGCACACTTCACTCCAAACTCTCTCAGAACAAAGCTGCCCTTCTCAGTTAGATGATCATAATAAAGATCCTAATGTTTGGCATAGGAGGTTAGG
Organism: Gentiana macrophylla; assembly: GCA_026214975.1. Lineage (NCBI taxonomy): Eukaryota > Viridiplantae > Streptophyta > Magnoliopsida > Gentianales > Gentianaceae > Gentiana > Gentiana macrophylla. The sequence continues at coordinate 25,393 of JAOBSW010000446.1, forward strand.
TCATCCCTCCCCTAAAATTCTGAGTTATGTACTTTCTGATTGTACTTCAAATTTTAATGGGAAAATGCACTTTTGTGATGCATGCCAATTTGGCAAATCTCATGCTCAGCCTCATTTACCATCATCTCATAAAGATGCTTCTTTCTGTACCTTAATTCACACTGATATCTGGGGGCCTGCTCCCATTAAATCATCAGAGGGCTTCGCTTATTATATATGCTTTGTTGATGATCATACTCGATTTACTTGGATATATCCCTTGAAGTTAAAATCTGAAGCACTGTCTGTGTTTTCTAACTTTAAAACTCTGATAGAAACCCAGTTTTCAACTCACATAAAGTGTGTTCAATCTGATTGAGGGGTGAGTTTAGACCTTTTGAGTCTTATCTTAAACAGCTTGGCATCACCTTTAGGCATCCCTGTCCCTATGATCATGCACAAAATGGCAGGGTAGAGAGAAATCATAGACACATTACTGAATTAGGTCTCACTATGTTAGCTCAAGCATCAATGCCCCTCAGATTCTGGTGGCATAGCTTTCAAGCTGCTGTCTCTATTATAAACTGTCTGCCAACCTCTATTCTGGATCTGAAATCTCCACATGAGTATCTATTTGGCCAAAAACCCAATTACCATGTGTTCAAAACCTTTGGGTGTACTGTTTATCCTTATTTGAGACCCTACCATTCCACTAAATTCCAGTACCATACCAACAAGTGTGTTAACCTAGGACTGAGTCCTCACCATAAAGGTTACAAATGTCTAGACAGATCTGGCAGAATCTATATCTCTAACAATGTCATTTTCAATGAACTTGAGATTTCCTTTGCTACTGACTTTGTCCAAGGACCTTCCAGACAAATTGTTACTGATCCCACTTTCACCACTACTCTTTTACCCTTCAGTCTAACTCATCCAGAGGGGCTATCTGAGACAACTGTGGCCGAGCCAGACTTGGGAAATCCTGTCACACCTGAGAATGGAACTCCTGCAAACACAGGTAATAATAATGAGTCAAGTTCTATGTTTGACCAAGACTCTGAGTCACCACACACACAACACTCCAACACAAGATCACCTTATGAAACACTGCCACAAACATCACCAACACTACCACAAACATCACATGTGTCAATGTTAGGCAATACTGACTCTCATTCTGAGTCAAATCATCAATCCACACACACATCCACTGAACCAAGTCCTGACTCTCATATTCCCTCACCTGGGACAACTGTCACCAGTAAAAGTGTCAACCCTACTCAACCACAAGCCAGAGCTCACCCTATGCAAACTAGATCTAAGAGTGGCATTTTTAAACCAAAAACATATGCTGCATCTTTGACTAAGTTTCATACTTTTCCTACTGAACCAAGTAGTGTATCAGAAGCTATGATGAGTGTACAATGGAAGAAGGCTATGGTGGATGAGTATAGGGCTTTACTACACAATCAGACTTGGGACTTGGTGGAGCCAAACCCTAGGTATAGCCTGGTAGGAAGTAAGTGGGTGTTCAAGTTGAAGTTGAATCCTGATGGAAGCATATTGAAACATAAAGCAAGACTTGTAGCCAAGGGGTATCATCAGCACTATGTAATAGATTTCACAGAAACCTTCACCCCAAGAGCAAACCGGCAACTATCGTAATTATACTAGCCATTCTTTGTGTCATGAAGCGCTTTGTCAATCAAATTGACATAAACAATGCCTTTCTAAATGGGCCACTGCAAGAGCCTGTGTACATGGTACAACCAGAAGGGTTTGAAGATTCAAAGAGGCCTGGATATGTGTGCAAGCTCAACAAAGCTATCTATGGATTGAAACAAGCCCCTAGGGCATGGTTTGATGCCCTGAAACAACAGCTGCTCAATTGGGGTTTCACTCAAACCTCTTCTGACTCCTCCCTGTTTATGTTTAAAGTGGAAGGTAAAGTTCTGTTTGTCCTGATCTATGTTGATGATATACTACTGACTGGGAATTCACCTGAGTTGATTCAGAAATTTATCAAACTGCTTGATTCCAAGTTTTCACTGAAGGATTTAGGACCGGTCTCATTTTCTGGGTATGCAAGTTACAAGAAATGCAACTGGACTGCACCTAAACCAGTCCTATTTTGCTGCTCAAGTACTGAAGAAACTAGGCCTTCAACACTTGAGTCCTTGTCCTACACCTATGGTAACAGGCAAATAGCTGATGCCTGAGGAAGGAGAGCCTCTAGCTAATCCCACTGGTTACAGAAGTGCCATTGGAGCACTGCAATATCTAACTCTGACTAGACCAGACATCACCTATGCTGTAAACACCTCAGTCAGTTCATGCAAAGTCCCTATACATCTCACTGGCTAGCATTAAAAAGGCTGTTAAGGTACATAGCAGGAACATTAGATATGGGGCTCCTTTTTAAGCCCTCAGAGGTACTGGAGATACATGGTTTTTCAGATGCTAATTGGGCAGTGGATCCAACTGACAGGAAATCTACTGGAGGCTATTGTGTCTATTTGGGAAATGCCTTAATCTCATGGAGCTCAAAGAAGCAAGCAGTGGTCTCTAGGTCAAGCTGTGAATCCGAATACAGATCCTTGGCAAATCTGGCATCAGAAGTTAAGTGGATCATAAGTCTCTTCAAAGAAATGGGTCTCAACCTGACCAGAATACCTACTCTCTGGTGTGACAACACAGGTGCAAATGCACTAGCTCAAAACCCTGTTTATCATGCAAGGACCAAGCATATAGAGGTGGACATACACTACATCAGAAACTTGGTCCTGAATAAAGAACTAGAAGTCTGTTATGTTTCAACTAAGGATCAGATAGCTGATTGCTTCACTAAGGCCTTACCAGCAGGTGTATTTGACAACTTCAGGAACAAACTCAATGTGGTTCACCCACATATCAGTTTGAGAGGGGCTGAAAAGAAATAGATTAATAATAATGGACACTTGTCACTATGTTAGAGGGTACACTAGATTATAGTGACACCTCACAGATTTGTTAGTTTGTTACTAGATACTCTTATCCAAAAGGTGAGTCTAGCTTATATAGAGGTAAGGACAGAATGGAGTCTGTAAGATGACAAAATATTGAATGAATTAAGAATCCGCTTTTCTTTCTAAATTAAACTAAATGATTGCAGATAATAGCAAAAACGGGAAGGGAAAAGAGAGAAATAGGGAGATGAAGGTGAGGATATTTTATTAATTAGGAAGAAGAAGAGTACACAAATTATCAGCTGGTTCAACATCTCTGGGATTCTACACCTTATACCCCCTTCTTCGACTAACAGACTAACAACTCACCATAACAAACAAGAAAGAGAATGAAAATGATGCTAAAGTCATGCCCACCAAGGTCAATAGGGTCATAACTGGAAAAACAAAGAAATACAATAATTTATTTAAATAATAAATACTCCATTTCATGACATATCTCCCCTCCTGAGATTGTCCTTGTCCTTAAGGCAATGGAAACTCTGGAAACTACCTTCAGATGTGTTTGGCATCCTCCCATGTAGCTAATTCTTCATCAAGGTTGACCCATTTCATCTGCCATTGTACCACTGGTGCATTGCCTTTTTTGATGGTTCTGATATTCAAAATCCTTTCTGGATAAACAACCAACTGTCCATCTGCTGTAGTAATTGGTGGTGAATTGTCCCGGATTTTATCTATACAAAACAACAAGTAATAAACCGGTTAACCTCAAGTGCAAGGATCGTAGTATGGAGGCTAATGCCGGGTCGATCTTACGGGGAACTAGACGAATGTGAATCCTAGCTTTTGTTTTTCAACTAAACTATTGTCACGAGAATCTAAACTAAACAGAAAACTAATTTAAACAAATATGCATAAAAGTAACTAGACAGAGGATTGCTCCAATGCTAGGCAAGATTGAAAGCGATAAAAACTAAACTAAAGTACAGAAAAGTAAACTAAAGCTAAACAATTCAAGTTTTAAGGATTAAAATCAAATTATAACGAACGAACAAGCAATTGATCCACCTATCCTATCAACATTCAATTCTAACTCGGATTAATTCGTGATCTCTACTCAAGTCGTGATTCACCTAATCAAAGGCATCAACTCCTACTCTCGTAGACGAGTTCGTTTTCTAATCTTTTATCTTTCGATGTTAAAGATTACGTCTTTCTAACCTAGGCGTGAAATCTTTCAATTTCTAATCTAGAAAATCAATCTAATAACTCTCGTTTTAGTTAGATCGAAGATCTATTCTTTTATCATGGTGATCTAGGGTTGACATGACTCTCATCACATAACCAATCATCAAAGCAAGAATCTTTCGATTAAACATGCAATAAAACATACAAAACATGATAAAAGAAACGAACTTGAAATAGATACTCACAGATTAATCACGAATCAAAACTGAATTGTTGAAAGAAGGCTTCACAACGCTTGTTCAAGAGGGTTTTAGCCTCTTAGCATCCTTGTTGCAACTCGAATTGATGAAATAAAAGACATGAATCTACCTAATCTAATCTAGGAATTAAATTGCATAAAAGTAGATAAAAACTGTAGAAAAATGCAGCCAAGCTGCCCCTAGGTTTTTAGGGTTCGAATTGTGTGATTAGGGTTTGGGAAATCGCGCCTATTTATAGATTTTTAGGTCGGTTTCGCTGAGTCGGTGCCGTGGACGCCCGTCCACTATCTTGGACCTTCGTCCAGCCTCTATGAACGGAGAATGAACGCTGCTCGTAACAGCGTCTGAACTCTCTAAATGTAAAATACGATTCTGGACGCCAGTTCACTTTTATGGACGCCCGTCCACTACCTTGCTCCAGTATTTTGCTCATAACTTCACTTCTAGGGCTCCAAATGAGGTGATTCAACATGCGTTGGAAAGCTATTTCAATCCTCTACAACTTTCATCAAGACAACTTTCCCTGAAAGTTCCTACAAGTGTGGACAAAATCCCCATGAAGTGCCTGGTTCCGGTTTCTTCAATGATTCTTCACTTAAACATCTTTCAACTCTTCCATCTTTATCCTTCTTTTCTCATCTCTATCTCGATTTAGCTCGAATTATATCAACATTTGATCATCAATTTAGCCTCCAACATGTATCTACATCACATTAAGACATCGCAAAACGTAACACAATCCAAATACTCATAAAACCATAATCAAAACACGTACACAACCTCATTTTTTAATAAACTAATTAAAATCTCACTTGCTTAATAAATCATTTAAAACCACATTTCTATGCAAATCATATGAATTATGGGGAAAACATCATAAAATACAACGTTATAAAACGTATAAATTCACCCTTAACAACTCCCCACACTTAAACTTTGCTCGTCCCGAGCAAAACAAAACAAGATAAAGGCTCGGAAAGAATATAGACACCTCAACACATATACCACATAGTCAATAAATTAGAAGTTCACCATCGTGTGTGCATAGCCATAGAGAACTTCCACTAAATCCAAACTTGAAAAACTCAAAGCAAAACTAGCTAATACCCCTTCAAACTAGTAATAAAAGATACTTATAAGATGCACCCTACAAACGGAACATATCCGAAAAAGATGATAGAACACATTTAAGACCTTTCCGACATACTTAGAGGATAATCCCTACAGCATATCCATCGGTTTATACTGGGGATAAGATTAACGATAACTAAGTCTCATTTCATTCTTTTCATACCAATTCCTAAGTTGATTCAATTGATTTCACATTTAAACACACATCAGAATAAGCTATTGCTCATCATAGCAGAATAGGACATACGTGGTATACCCTACCTTACTCAAATCATAAAGCAGCTTCTTCTGACTGTCGTGAGCTTTTGGTCATCATAGTGGAATAAAACATTTCGAGATAATGCCTTACCGCACTCAAATCATCGACCAGCTTCCGACACACACTATTGATTTCATTATTAACTCAACTTTTTCAAAGGACATTAGCTACGTATTACTTATCACATTCAAACTTCTAGATATTCACAGTACATCGTACTTGGAACTAAATACAGACTATCATAAATCTCAAGATATATACGTAGCACTAAGCACATGCCTTATAAGAAAATCAAAAATCACTCGTCCAAAACGGGGTATAACTTTATAAAATAGCTCATCATTCACTATGGCTCGTGAAAAATAAATCTCAGGTGAAACAACTAACTTATCAAGCATATGATATATAGCTTGGATGACTATAAAAATAACGAACATTGATTATGCATTGCTTACTCGGGACAAAACAAAACAAAAATGTCGGAAAATTTTGAAAATTCTAGCTCATTTTGCATAGAAACACTAACGAATTAAGCAAATGTATAGATAGGTACACAAAACCATTCCCCCCCCACACTTAAATTACAACATGTCCTCATGTTGTGCAGAATTAAAAAAGAAAGAAAGTACTTAGCTGATTGTAGTTCGAAAGTGGCAAGTCTGGAAGTGGCCATGGTCCAGATCCAGAAATGCTTGAGGAAATCGAGAGATCGTGGACCATCCACCGGAAAATCGAAATCGTCTAAAGCTCACAATCATTATCGAAAATATCCTCGCACACTTGAAAAACAAAGAAATACCTCGGGGATACAAGGAATTATACCATATCGCAAAAAAGTGATAGAGAGAAAAAAGAGAAGAGGAAATCGTAAGCAAAACAACACTTCGACCTTTATAAGCCTAGGACGGCCGTCGACAAAAACAACACAATCCGAATAAGACTAAGACAACTAGAACAAGGAAAAATAACTAAAGAAAGAAACTAATATAATAAGGGATATCTAGGATGCCTCTAAGTAGCGCTTAATGGTTATTGTCGTTAGCTCGACACACTTGAAGCTCACCGGATCAGGCCATTTAACCTTTACGCCACCACTACCTCGTTTAAGCTCCGGTCCAGAGTGTGGCTGCGAAAACAAGATCTAACACATGGGGTAAAATCTTTTATAACCTTCCAAACTCGTTTAATCTTCCCCATGGCTGATTTCTTTCTTCTTCTCGATTCCTCGATGACGTTTAAGCTTTTGCTCTTTTCATACTCCTCCATATCCCAACTACACCGCTAGAACTTCTTCGATTTACCACAACCGTCATCCTCAGAAAATAAGTCGGGCGAGAACTCGTCAAACTCATCGACTTTAGGGGTGCTACACCCGAGGATATCGAGAAATCGAACAGTCAAAGGCTTTACCTTGGGTTCACCAATGTAATGCTTGCATCTCGACCATTCACTCGAACGGTTGATCGCCGTAATCGCAGCGACTCTAGAACGCCTCCAGGAATGATTTGGAGAATCTCGAAAGGACCGGACCAACGTGTCCTCAACTTGCCAGGAAACAAATGTAATCTGGAATTATAAAGAAGAACTTGTTCCCCCACTTGAAATTCTCTTTTCTTAATTTTGGCGTCATGGAGAAGTTTCATCTTATCCTTGCTTATCCTGGCGCTTTCGTAAGCCTGGAGCCGGAATTCGTCTAACTCATGCAGCTGCTGCAGTCGATGTTTTCCACAAGTTTGGGCATCAAAGTTTAAAAACTTTGTGGCCCAATAAGCCCTATGCTCTAACTCAACTGGCAGATGACATGGCTTGCCGTAAACCATCTGATATGGAGACGTACCCATAGGGGTTTTATAAGCAGTCCTATACGCCCATAGTGCATCATCCAATTTCAAACTCCAGTCCTTTCTATGACTTGTCACTGTCTTTTCCAGGATTTGCTTGATGCTCTGGTTGCTTCGCTCAACCTGACCGCTAGTCATTGGATGGTATGGTGTGCCGGTCTTGTGGCGAACACCATACTTTTCCAGAACTTTCTCCAGAGGTCGGTTGCAGAAATGCGTTCCTTCATCACTGATCAAGGCTCGAGGACATCCAAATCTCACAAAGATATTTTTCTTTAGGAATTTCATGACCGTTTTATGATCGTTGTGAGTTGTGGCTTGAGCCTCCACCCATTTCGAAACATAATCAACGCAGACTAAGATGTATTTGTTGCCACACGATGATGGAAAAGGTCCCATAAAATCGATGCCCCATACATCAAAGACTTCGCACTCTAAGATGGGTTTTAAAGGCATGTCAAAACGCCTTGTCAAAGCTCCCGTTCTTTGGCACCGATCACAAGCTTTACAGAAAGCTTCTGTGTCTTTGAATATTGTGGGCCAATAGAAACCGGATTGGAAGATTTTGGCAACGGTTTTCCACGGACCAAAGTGACCACCAGTAGGTCCACTATGGCATTGCTTGATTATATCGCGCTGCTCAGATTCAGGAACACACCTCCTCAGCAAACCATCTTTGCAGATCTTGAAGAGGTAAGGTTCATCCCAAACGAAATATTTCATATCAGAGAAGAACTTCTTCTTCTCTTGATAAGACATTTCAGGGTCAAGATATTGGGAATGAAGATAATTGACGATGGAGGAATACCATGGGGACGTCTGGAGGCGGCCATTGATCAACATGAATGTTTTCAGAGGAAAGTAAAGATCTATATCATCAGGATCACCCTTTTCCTCACTTAACATCCTAGAAACATGATCCGCCACTACGTTCTCACTGCCCTTTTTATCTTTAATTTGAACGTCAAACTCTTGGAGGGTCAGTATCCAACGCAGTAAGCGCGGTTTAGCTTCCTTTTTGGTCATGAGATATCGCAAAGCAGCGTGGTCAGTCCATACAATCACTTGAGCACCCAGCAAGTAACTACGAAACTTATCCATAGCAAAGACTACGGCCAATAATTCCTTTTCGGTCGTAGTATAGTTAACTTGCGAAGGATTCAACGTGTGGCTGGCGTAATAGATAGGCTGGAACTTTCCTTCGATTATTTGTCTAAGATCGCACTCAACAAAGATAGTTGGATGCATCGCACATAAGCTCAAAAAGGCAAGTTCGATCTGGCGATATAAGAATTGGGGGCGGATATTAACCGATTCTTGAGCTCCTCAAACGCTTGCTTGCAGTTTTCATCGAAATTGAACTCAACGTCTTCCTTGAGCAGAGTAGATAGGGGCTTGGCTACTTTGGAAAAATCTTGGATGAACCTCCTATAGAAACCGACATGTCCGAGGAAACCTCTGACTTCGCGAACATTCTTAGGATAACTCATCTTCTCCATAGCTTCAACCTTGGCCCTATCTACTTCTATACCTTTGGCGGACACTTTGTGGCCGAGGACTATGCCTTCATCTACCATGAAATGGCATTTTTCCCAATTAAGCACTAAGTCCTTTTCCACACATCTAGACAACACCTGATCAAGATTATCGAGGCAATCATCGAAGGATTGACCAAAAACCGAAAAATCGTCCATGAAAATCTCCATACACTTTTCTACAAGCCCGTCAAAGATGGCTAGCATACACCTCTGAAATGTAGCAGGGGCATTGCATAGACCAAATGGCATCCGCTTCAGAGGCGAATGTACCATAAGGGCAAGTGAAAGTGGTCTTCTCTTGGTCAACAGGATCGATGGGTATCGGAAGTATCCCGAATATCCATCCAGAAGCAGAGAGAATGCGTGCCTGCTAGGCGCTCAAGCATTTGATCAATGAATGGAAGGGGAAATGATCTTTCATTGTGACCTCATTGAGTTTTCTATAGTCAATACAGACTCTATAGCACTGTAAGCGAGCCTCAATGCTATCTCCTCTCCCTTCTCATTTTTCTCAATCGTAATTCCACCCTTTTTGGGAACCACTTGAGTTGGGGATACCCACTCCTGCATGCTGCAATGGCGTATATGATACCCATATCTAGAAGCTTGATAATTTCCTTCTTGACTACCTCTTGCATGTGAGGGTTGAGTCTTCTCACGAGGTTTGTCTAACTCGTTTTGCACCCTCCTCAGTCTTGATTTTGTGCATACAGATGTCGGGAGATATCCCTCGGATATCTCCCACCTGCCATCCAAAGGCTTTTTCATTTTTGCGCAAGACGTTTAACAATTTAAGCTCTTTCATACGAGATAGCTTGGCAGAGATGATCAAAGGAAGCTTATCACCTTCTCTTAAAAACACATACTTAAGATGTTTAGTAGCAGCGGCGTGAACCAAATCTACAGGAGGTTCCTCTAGACTTGATTTAAGATCTCCACTCTTCAACTCAACATCGTTGAGCTTACTTAGTGGCCCTACTGCCAAAGCTTCTTCTCTTAGCTCATCCTCAAAATCAGCTGCTAACTGGTCTAGATTGACCACACCATGAGTGTTCAGATTATCGATCAATCGCTCATATTCCGCTTCCTGCAGACTTGACTTGCTCGTCCCACTGGTCATTGAAGTCATCGACGTCTCTCAATGGAAAAGCCGGTTGGAGAACCAGAGGGTACTTGAATAGATTTAGAGACACTATAGCTCACCTCTTGGTCACCAACTCGAATAGTTACTTGCCCACCATCGCAATCGATGAGGGCTCTAGCTGTGGATAGGAAAGGTCTCCCAAGAATCAGGGGGACTTTCTCATCTTTTCCCATATCTAAAACGTACCAATCAACAGGAAAGGTAAATCTATCGATCTGGACTAAAATGTCTTTCAGAATCCCTGAAGCTTTCTTAGAAGATCTATCGGCGAACTGAAGGTTCATGGAAGTGGGTTCTAGAAGACTTTGTAAACCCAATTTGCTCACACTGCACAACGGCATCGGTGATGGATGCACCCAAGTCACATAAAGAATTTGGAAAGACTAAGCCTCCCATCTGCAATGTGAGCACGAATTTTCCGGGATCGCCCCTTTTGGTTGGTAGGTCTTGATAATTTACCATCGCGCATTCTTTACCAACTGCTTGATCCATTTCTGATAATTTCTTTTTGGAAGATACAACATCCTTAATGAACTTGGTATACTTAGGCATCTCAACCAAAACTTCTGACAATGGAAGATTGACCTGAGTGTTTTTCAACAAATTAAGCACCTTTTCATACTTCTTATCTTCGCTCAATGGGATGTTGCTCTTTCGAAATGGAAGCTTCTTAAGATCATTCTCAGAGAAAACCTTCTTTGAAGATGCGCTAACTGCCTTGTCTTCCAGATCTTTCCACCTAACAGACTTTTCAGAAGTTTTCGTAGTCAGGGGATCAGCCACCTGACTTCCTTTTCCTTTTTCAGTCCTCAAGGGATCAGCCACTTGAGGATTTCCAACCTTTTCACCTATCAGGGGGTCAGCCACCTGATTACTTGCTTGCAGCCAAGGGGATGATGGGTGCTCAACTTCCCCTCCCGCCTTATCGATGGCGAGGAGGGGCTAGTGGTTTTCCGGAAACCAGGGGACCACCACCGGTGTGTGTACCGCTTAAACTCATTGTACTTGGCCTCCTCTTGTCCATAATGCATTGTTGGTACGAGGTCAGTACATTGGCTGCTGCTCAAGTCGGCCTGAGCAACATGACCACCCTTAGGATTTTTCTCGGTAAAACTGGGCAAGTGCCCTGGGGGTCTTGATGCTAACTGCTCAGCCAGTTGCCCTATCTGTCTTTCAAGGTTTTTATTGGTACTCATCAGGAGCTGAATGTTCTTGTTTTGCTCCTCTTTGAATGAGTTCCATTCAGCCTTGAGGTAATTGGAATTCGAGGGGCCTTGAGAATTGGAAAAATTTTGATTTTGTGGCTGGCTGAGCCGATTCTGATAATTGGAATTGGAAATGGAGGGCCAATTCTGATTAAACCTTTGTGTTTGATTGGAAAAATTAGAGTTTTGGTTTGAACCAAAACCAGGGTTTCTATTAAAGTTCGGGTTAGAATTAAAGTTCGAGTTAGGATTCTGATTGAAACTCGGATTCTGGCCGAAGCCCTGATTTTGAGCATTATTCGGCCAGAGGTGGTTATTGTACCTTGGATTAGGCGCCGTAAAAGCATTCACTTCCGCGTTTTGTCCAATCATGGGACAGAAACGAGCGGTGTGCCCCGGATCATCACATACTTGGCACGTGATTAGATTATACTGTCCATTATTATGAACAGTGTTGACTTGATGAGCAGAGGGGGGTTGAAATTGACACTGGCTGAACATGTGGCCAGGTTGACAACAATTGTCGTAATACAGGACCTGTGAGTTCTGTGGAAGCGAAAGAGTCTGATTACTCGGATTAGGAACAGTTTGGGACGTGGTTAGTTGAGAGTTAGCCATTTGCTTTTGCAACATGGCAATCAGATTCTGCATAGTCACTTCCTCGACTTTGGGAGGAGGAGGAGGTGCCTGAATAGCTTGATAGGATGGGGCGTAATTATATTTGGCAATATCTTCCAACAATGCCCATCCTTCGTCTGGAGTCTTCTTCAAAAACGCCCCCCCTGATGAACTATTGACCATGCCCTTAGTGAGCTCGGTCAATCCGCTAAAGAATGTATTGACTTGCCTTTGCATCGGCAAGCCGTGGTGGGGACATTTTCGGAGGAGGGACTTGAACCTTTTCCAGCAATCAAAGAAAGATTCATTCTCCTGCTGATGGAATGTTAAGATTTCGTTTAAACACTGGGCCGTCTTTGATGGAGGGAAATATTGACTCAAAAATTCTTTTTCAAGTCCGGCCCAGGTCGTAATGGATTCCGAAGGGAGAGAGTGATACCACTCTAGTGCTTCCCCTCGCAAGGAAAATGGGAAAAGTTTGAGCTGGATTGCATCCTCACTCACACCTTGGATACGGGTAGTACCGCATATCTGTAGAAATGTGTGTAGGTGAGTATGGGGGTTCTCTGATTGATAGCCGTGAAAAATTGATGCATGCTGCATCATCTGAATAAGTCCTGGTTTAAGCTCGAAAGTTGGAGCAGTAATGGCCGGCATAACGATAGCCGGGTTGATGGTGACTGTACCGGGCATGGCATAATCGGCCAACGTCCGTCTATCTTCCGCTGCCATTATTACTATTTCTTTGATTTCTTCTGCAAGATTTTGCTCAAATTCTTGATCAAAAGCGTTTCCTTCGTCAAAACGAAGTCTCCGCCTATTGGGTCGGACTATGGTCCGCTCGGGGTCAGGAGAGTAGATTAGTGGTCCCTTCTGACTACGAGTTTGCATACACCGAGATCCAAGATCAAGTTGTTGAGCAAGAAAGGAAGAAGGAAAGAAAGAGAACTATAAACTAAGAAACTAACGCCTTAATCTAAAGACTTATAATCTAATCTAAGATCAAAACCTAGGGAAAAGAAAAGAAAAGAAAAAAATTGATAGAAGGAAAAGAGGAACGGACGGACGTCCAAAATTGTGGACGCAGCGTCGGCCATTTCGCCAGATAGACGGGCGCCCAGACGTGTGAACGCCGTCTGCATTCGTTAGAGTCTGCTTTGAGATTGAGGACGTTTGGAGGGCGGGCGCCCGAGTAAGCTAAACGCCGTCCGATCAAGAAGAATCGACGGGCGTCTGGTAAAACGGACGCCGCTCCAATGGCGTAAAATGGATAGGAAAAACAGAGTGTGGTAAAGAGAAAACAGAGGATCAATTAGGAGCAAAAATTTTATATTAACTACTAGTAAAAACGCAATTAAAACGAAAGAAACTTGAACAAAAACAACTAAACTACTAACCACAAACAGAAATTGAAAATATCTAAACTAAAAACAGGAATTAAAAACAAAATAAAAACTAGAACAAAAACTAGACAACCGTCCGGTTCCCCGGCAACGGCGCCAAAAACTTGTCCCGGATTTTATCTATACAAAACAACAAGTAATAAACCGGTTAACCTCAAGTGCAAGGATCGTAGTATGGAGGCTAATGCCGGGTCGATCTTACGGGGAACTAGACGAATGTGAATCCTAGCTTTTGTTTTTCAACTAAACTATTGTCACGAGAATCTAAACTAAACAGAAAACTAATTTAAACAAATATGCATAAAAGTAACTAGACGCAGGATTGCTCCAATGCTAGGCAAGATTGAAAGCGATAAAAACTAAACTAAAGTACAGAAAAGTAAACTAAAGCTAAACAATTCAAGTTTTAAGGATTAAAATCAAATTATAACGAGCGAACAAGCAATTGATCCACCTATCCTATCAACATTCAATTCTAACTCGGATTAATTCGTGATCTCTACTCAAGTCGTGATTCACCTAATCAAAGGCATCAACTCCTACTCTCGTGAGGCGAGTTCGTTTTCTAATCTTTTATCTTTCGATGTTAAAGATTACGTCTTTCTAACCTAGGCGTGAAATCTTTCAATTTCTAATCTAGAAAATCAATCTAATAACTCGCGTTTTAGTTAGATCGAAGATCTATTCTTTTATCATGGTGATCTAGGGTTGACATGACTCTCATCACATAACCAATCATCAAAGCAAGCATCTTTCGATTAAACATGCAATAAAACATACAAAACATGATAAAAGAAACGAACTTGAAATAGATACTCACAGATTAATCACGAATCAAAGCCGAATTGTTGAAAGAAGGCTTCACAACGCTTGTTCAAGAGGGTTTTAGCCTCTTAGCATCCTTGTTGCAACTCGAATTGATGAAATAAAAGACATGAATCTACCTAATCTAATCTAGGAATTAAATTGCATAAAAGTAGATAAAATCAGAGAAAACGCAGCCAAGCGCCTCTAGGTTTTTAGGGTTCGAATTGTGTGATTAGGGTTTGGGAAATCGCGCCTATTTATAGATTTTTAGGTCGGTTTCATTGAGTCGGTGCCGTGGACGCCCGCCCACTATCTTGACGCTTCGTCCAGCCTCTATGAACGGAGAATGAACGCTCGTTCGTAACGCGTCTGAACTCTCTCGAATGTAAAATACGATTACGGACGCCGATTCACTTTTATGGACGCCCGCCCACTACCTTGCTCCAGTATTTTGCTCATAACTTCACTTCTAGGGCTCCAAATGAGGTGATTCAACATGCGTTGGAAAGCTATTTCAATCCTCTACAACTTTCATCAAGACAACTTTCCCTGAAAGTTCCTACAAGTGTGGACAAAATCCCCATGAAGTGCCTGGTTCCGGTTTCTTCAATGATTCTTCACTTAAACATCTTTCAACTCTTCCATCTTTATCCTTCTTTTCTCATCTCTATCTCGATTTAGCTCGAATTATATCAACATTTGATCATCAATTTAGCCTCCAACATGTATCTACATCACATTAAGACATCGCAAAACGTAACACAATCCAAATACTCATAAAACCATAATCAAAACACGTACACAACCTCATTTTGCGAATAAACTAATTAAAATCTCACTTGCTTAATAAATCATTTAAAACCACATTTCCTATGCAAATCATATGAATTATGGGGGAAAACATCATAAAATACAACGTTATAAAACGTATAAATTCACCCTTAACATGAATCTGCAACCCTTGTATTGAGAGTGAAACAATCAAATATTTCTATTGATTTGTGATGTGAATACAACCGAGTTTATATAGGCACATAATCTTAGCCAACAAGTAAATGAAAATACAAACATTTAAAAGATATATTTAAACCAACTTCTCATTATCTATAATATCCTCAACACGCCCCCGCAATCCCGTGGGAAGTGTCTGAACACGGAGATTGGCCTTGAGTAGGTCGAAACGAGGCCGAGCTAGTGGCTTGGTGAGTAGGTCGGCCAATTGATCTTTCTGTTAGGAAATCTATGCGGGAATGCAGCGGAATTTAAAATTTTATTTCCTTTTAACCAGGATCGACTTCGTTTAAGCAATAAACAAATAAGTAGTAGACGGTGGTTACCTTGGTTGATCTAAAAGATCGACGCTTTGACCGTCTAAGGAGAGTAGTTCCGCATAGATCCGCCCAAGTGTTCGGCCTCTACCACTAGTCCACACGAATAGCCCGCCGGAATCCCATCATGGATTGCTATAGGAAAACTCCGGTTGCTAGACCGGCCTTTTTCCCCTCTCTCCAACTCTCTCTAGGATGCTCTCTATTTTACACAAGAACTATTAGTTCTTGGAATTGTGATGTCCCAAAGAGCTTGACACCCACCTCTTATTTATAGTGGTTGGGGCGCCCCTAGCAGAGTAGAGGAGAAGAAAATATTTTCCCAATAAAATAAGGAAAATATATTTGATTGATTTATCTCATTTAATTTAATATCTTATATTAAATAAATCTAGGATATTGTCAATATCATATATTGAATATTTCCAAGATATTGTCAATATCTTATACTTATATTATTACCATAAATCAATTTACACATGTGTATATATCACATATATATTACACATATAAATCTATACATATATATTTTGGAAACAAGTGTACACATGCATATCTAATATGCTTCATACGCCGGAAGCACACATGTATATATATATGTTATTTTATTTTATTTTATTAATATCTAATATTAATAATAGGTAATACCATTAATGTAACACCCCGTTCCCGGACACCGAGTCCTTATCCGGAAAAGGAACGTTCGGCACGTATAAATTAAAAGTAAATTCATTTCATACGTAAGCCTCTACTACGTCGTATAAAAAACAAGCAAACGGAAGCAAAAGACTCGGGTATAAAATTTCAATAAATCTAAGAATAGAAACAAGAAATCTAAAGGTGGAAATGTAACTTATTACATTCAAGGAAAATACGATATCCAAAAGAAATGTAACGGTACTACAAGTCTCGAAAGACCAAAAGTCTAATCCAAAAGTACTAAGAACAGTCTAATAAATGAATAACAAAACAAATAAATGTAAAGTCTTCAATGCGGCGTCTTCAAACATCATCATCGAACTCCTCCTCGTAAACATATTCGACCTGTTCATCTTCTCACCCCCAAACACATAGAAAACATGCATTTGATGTAAGTACAACATACTTAATAAGAAAGAGAAGCTATGACAACAATTATAATTTATAAAGTAAAGATAATTAAAAGTTTAGTTGATTATGTGTGACCGACTCAATCTAGGGTTCACTCCATGTCCATCAACATGAATTGACTAAACGTTTCTACTTAACTCATCTATGTTACAACCGCACTCAAGGGCACTACGATATCAAAGTGGGGATATTCTTGGCAACATATTAGTGGATCACACCAATATCCACGAAGTCTAGAAAAGGTAGACTCCGATAGTACGCACATCTCAGCGGAGTCCCTCCGTACTTAGGGTTTTGTTGACCTACGGAGTTCTTCCACCTTCAGAGGTAGGCATACATCGCGATATAGACTGGTGCCTATCCAAGAGAGACATGTTGTTTAATCTTTTACTAGTCAAGTACGTATTTATTAGGATGATTAACTAGCCACCTAAGTGTTTTCAATTAATCTCCCTCACATTAACTACTCTCTTCCTAGACCACTAGACATTAACAAGACCTAGCAATTACACAGACAGTGATGAATGCTAATTCATCAAAGCACAAGCCTATCATGCCCTTCCGACGGATCCGAACTTCAACTCCCTTTAAGAGTACATTCGGTGTTTTAACTGAACGAATCAGAAGCTCAATTCAGGCTTGTATATGTTAACCAATGATATTGTATCATAAATAAGGGTTGAAAACAATAATAGTGTGATTATAAAACCCAAAACCAAACTAGAATGATAAAACCGTAAAAACAAGGCAAAACAGGCCAGACGCCCGTTTGACCTCCCTTGGACGCCCGTCCGTATCAGACGCCCGTCCACTAAACCCCAAACGCCCGTCTGCCAAAAACAGCTACATCCTGAATCAAAAATCTCACCTTAGACGCCCGTCTGCCTATTGCAAACGCCCATCTGGGCTACTAGGGTCTCAGACGCCCGTCCGCCTAGTGCAGACGCCCGTCCGCCTAGTGCAGACGCCCGTCCGCCTGGGTTTTTCCCAAAACGCTAAAATCGTCAAAACTCGATTTCTGAACCGATTCCAACCTAATTAACATCGAATTAATCCCAGTAAAACACAGAAAACATATCTAATCAACCATAGCCTCTATGATCCTTTGATCAACAAAAAAACGCATCTTTCCAACATTGAAACATCTTAAATTATGATCTAAACCCTATAAACGATAATTGAGATCATAGGAAGATCCTCTTACCTAATTGTCGCCCAAAAGCAGATCCAAACGACCTCGACTCGCAGCCCTTCCAACAAAGTCAAATCAAAGCGGAGCTCTCCTCACGACAATTCCAATTCTACCGTCTGATCTGAAAACGATCAAGAACCGCCTCAGTTATTGCGAAAACTATCCAAGCCCTATTTCTCTCCTCAAAGCCGCAGAGAAGGAGCATGCAAACTGAATTTCTGAATTGTGTTTAGGTTATGGGATTAATGTGTATTGATTTTCCTTAAATACCAATTTCCCATAAATCCCTTTTTCCTTAATTGTCCTTTAATTACCAAAATCAGAATAATCCCTTAAATATATATATATATATATATATAATTCGAAAATATATATATACATACTCTATTAAATACTTAAATCCCAAACAAAAACAAGAAATAATAATATTTCGTTTTCGCAAAATGACACGTCTGCCCTTTCCCGAAAATCGGAATATTACAATTAATTAAAGGGACAATTATCCAAAAGGACACATATTGGACTTAATTTGGCAAAAAGGACACCCAAAACAAACACTTAGTTATAAGGACAAAATTTAGATAGATAGCCCCAAATACCATTAATGAAAAGAAAAAAAAAGCGGCAACACGGGAAGGAACGCTGAATGACAACACGGAGTCCATTTTGGTAAGCACCATCGTTGCGAATTGACACACCTGCTATTTGCAGACGACAGCCTGATCTTTGCTGAAGCCACGCCAGACTCTTGCTTTGTGATTATGGACATTCTCCAGTGAAGATTTAATTGTTATCAGTCGAAAATAAACTTGCATAAATCTTCTCTTTTCTTCAGCAAGTGTTTTTCGGTCCTTCAAGCAAGAAATCTCGTCTTTGCTTAATATTCCTTTGGGAAACGTTAAATGAAAATACCTTGGATTGCCTTTCATTGTGGGCCGGTAAAAAAAAGAGATATTTGCATACATTAAAGAACGAGTCCACAAAAATTAGGTGGTGGAAAGGAAAGTTCCTCTCACAAGCACGTAAAGAGATCTTAATCAAGTCGTTATTCAAGCTCGCCACAATACATCATGCGGTGCTTCATGTCTCCTAAATCTCTCATTCTGAGATCTCGAAAAAATGACCAGGCAATTTTTTTGGAGTTCCTCGAGAGCAGAAAAAAATCCATTGGAAGTCTTGGTCCGTTTGTACCAAAAGAAAGCGGATGGGGGGATCGGTTTGAGAGACCTTGAATGTTTTAATAAAGCCCTCTTGCGAAGCGAGCCCTGGCGTATTCTTCAAGATCCACAATCCTTATCATTTCGGATTCTAAAGGGTAAATACTTGATAGGAAGGACTATATTAATGCTACTATTACTAACCATCCTTACGCTATTTGGAGATGAATTATGATTGGAAAAGATTTGCTCTCACATGGGCTACGGTGGAGGGTAGGAAGTGGCAACTCGATTAATGTTTCTGAGGATCCATGGCTTCCGATTGGTCCAACATTTCGAGCTCATCCAAATGCAGCTTTGCTCGATGATAATAAAGTCAGTGGCTTAATAAATCCAGTAACCCAGCTTTGGCGTGCAGAGATTATTAAAGAAATCTTTAACAGCTTTGAAGCAGAGAAAATCCTCTCTATTCCTCTATCTACTCAAGTATCCCAGGACAGATTAATTTGGCATTATTATAATAATGGCCTTTACACGGTCAAGTCTGGTTATCATTTGGCCAATGAGATTAAATTCAAGGCGGGTTCTTTAGACGAGGCTTCCTCTTCGCATTCCACCCAACCTCTTTGGAATGGGCTATGGAAATTAAAAGTCAAAACCAGTAATCCAACACTTCTTGTGGAAGATGGTAAATAAAGCTTTACCAACAAAAGTAATGGTGGCTTTGAAAAGGGAGTTGGAGATGGTATTTGTCCAGTATGTAAGTAAGAAGATGAAACTATTTGGCATTGCTTGTTTGATTGCTTGATCCCTAAAGAGATTTGGAAATTTGTACCATTCGGTCGTGATTGGAATAAGCTTCGACTGCAGTCTTTTCTAGACTTTCTAGATGAGTTGATAAAGATAAAAAATGAATTAGAAGCATGTCGCATTTCTACTCTATTATGGAACATCTGGAAACTGAGGTGCGACTGGGTCTTTGACGGCAAGGATGTTCATCTTAATTCCACTATTCATAAATCCATGGCTGAAGCTGAAGAGTATTACCATGCTGTTCAAAAATCCTCTTTTGGTGCAAATGTTTTCGCAAATTGTAACTCATGGATTCCTCCGACAAGCGGTGTTATTAAATTCAATGTAGACGCGGCCTTCGGAGACGGAAAATCTGCAGTAGGAGGACTCATTCGAAACCAGAGCAGGGAAATTCTCAATAGTTTCTCAAAGAGGCTAGAAGGAGGATTTGACGTAGCTGCTGGCAAGGCTCTGGCCATTTACCACGCAATTTTTTATGCGATTACGTGGGGCTTCTTTAAAGTGGTTTTTGAAGGAGATTCTCTAACAACCTTTCAACGTCTCCAATCAGTCGAGGAGGACCTCTCGCCCATTGGTTGCATTATAGATGATTGTCACCGTCTTTTATCTTGTTTTGTTACATCTTCTTTCTCTTTTGTCAAAAGGCAAGGAAACATTCATGCCCATCTTCTAGCTAGAGAGGGTCTTCTCCTTATAGGCAGTGTAGAATGAGGTTCTTCTCCCCCTCCTCATGTAATTCTTGCTAGTTCCGCAGATCGCGGCTAATAAAATTTTCGCTTTAAACCCTCAAAAAAAAAAGGAAGGAACGCTGAATGTGTATCTATTTATTTTATTTTTTTTATTTAGAATCTCATGTTGTTGTTGTTGATGTCTTTTGTTTTATTTATTTTATTTTATTTTTTTAACTGGACGTCCAAATTCTGTGTGTGTGTGTGTTTTTTTTGTTTTTTTTTCTTTTTCTGGGATCTGGATGGTGATTTTTTTTTCATTGACCACCGCGATGCATTGGCCACCGCGATGTATTGCCCAACCCGATGCATTGACCACCCCGATGCATTAACCACCGTGATGCAGTGACATCGGCAATCATATATGCATGACATCAACAATTTATGCAGTGACATCGGCAATCAGATATGCAGTGACATCAACATTTTATGCAGTGACATCATCAATCATATATGAATGACATCAACAAATTATGTAGTGACATCGGCAATCAGAGACATCACGATGAAGTGACACTGCGATACAGTGGCCACCCCCGATGTAGAGACACCGCGATGAAGAGACACCGCAATGCAGAGACAATCGGGATCGATGTAGTGATCACCGGGATGCAGTGACATTTGATGAAGCAACACCATGATGACACTTGATATTTTTCCGACTTAATTTCATAAAATCAATTTATTTTCTTCATAAAATCGACTTCAAATGGCTATATTTATTGATATAAAACTACGATCAACATAATCTTTCACCTTAATTCATATTTTTAGACAATGACATCGGCAATCATATATGCAGTGATATCAACATTTTATGCAATGACATCGGCAATCATATATGCATGACATCAACAATTTATGAAGTGACATCGGCAATCAGATATACAGTGACATGAACATTTTATGCAGTGACATCAGCAATCATATATGCGTTTCATCAACAATTTATGCAATGACATCGGCAATCAAATATATACAGAGACGTCACGATGAAGTGACACCGTGATGCATTGACCACCGTCATGCATTGACCACCGCGATGAAGTGACACCGCGATGCACTGACAACTGCGATGTAGAGACACCGTGATGCACTGATAACCTCGATGAATTGACCACCGCGATGCATTCACCACCCGATTAATTAACCATAAATGCAGTGACATCGTGACATCAACAATTTATGCAGTGACATCGGCAATCAGATATACAGTGACATCAATATTTTATGCAGTGACATCAGCAATCATATATGAATGACATCAACAATTTATGTAGTGACATCGGTAATCATATTTGTAGAGACAGCACGATGAAGTGACACCGCGATACAGTGGCCAATCCCGATGTAGAGACACCGCGATGAAGAGACACCGCGATGCAGAGACAATCGGGATCGATGCAGTGATCACCGGGATGCAGTGACATTTGATGAAGCAACACCGTGATGACATTTGATATTTTGTGAGTATTAGATTGGATCATAACTCGGCTATCTCTTTTTCATTGTTTAAACTCTTCTTTGTGTTGGAATAGTGTCCTAAACCCAATCGGGTTGGACCGGATCCGACCGGATCGGATCATTTCTACTATTTCTTTATGTTTATACATATATAAAATGGCTTTTCTGTTGTCATATATTTGTTCTTTTAAAGAACCAATTATGAATTGTTATATGATAACGTCCTTAGTATTAAAGCGTGATAGAGAAACCATGATAGGTGATTATGGTTGATGAGATCTCTAATCACTTTAATAAGTTTGATACTTAAATGTCTCTAGTCGATGTACTATTAAGCAGGGCATTGATAGTATAAGCAGGACTAGCACGTATTAGATGTCTTCTGTCTCTTGTAAGGCGAGGATAGATCTCGTCATCGAAGTGTAGAGACGCTTGGGTATGCGTGGGCGTGTATTAGAGAATGCGTGACGTTAGATCGACCCACTTACACGGATAAGTGTCACACTATGTGGCGGTTGTGTAATTATCCTTTGGACCGAGTCTTCATGGCATCACGGTGTGGATTGTCATGCTTTGACACTATTGAGGTTTCCCCCAGCCACGGGGCGATCATGCGGTAGTGATTGGGTAGCATGCGGAGTATACATGATTGGTCGTCCGGGAATCGCGTATCCTATGATTGGGATCGAATATCCGAAATGGCCTTCTTATAAGGAATGTCTAGCTCTCGTGAATCTTTGCAAAGTGGGAGTAAATGAGTTACTTTGAGAGGGTTTGATATCCAGATTATAAGATACGGTTGTTGATGTTTTAACACTCGACTAACGACCGTATGGATATTATTAGGATTGTAATTTACACGGTAACTGTTTCACATGAAAGGTAGTAGTCATTGCATTTGACTCTTCCGATGATTGGGGGTCACGGTGTGTTGCTGACGCTATCCCGTGATCGTTAGGCATGAAGGGCATTTTAAGTAATTTGCACTTTGTGTCTACGGCCAACATATTCGGAAGCCTATCGGGTCACACACATATGAACATCTAGCCGGATTAAAATGTGGTTATAGATGATAACCAAATAAGGAAAGTTTATCTCGAGACTATAAAGGTTATAGTGGTAAATTAATATGGTGGTATTTATTTATTATGAATAAATAAAATACAAGATATTAATTATATTAATTAAAGAATATTCCGGTAGCCAATTAATGGCTAAAGGTGGCGCAACTTGTTAGTGTATAAGATACACTTGGATTGTGCAATTTAATTAATGATATTACCTATTATTATTATTATTAGATATTAATAAAATAAAAAATATATATATATATATATATATATATATATATATATATATATATATATATATATATATATATATCATGCATACATACATGTGTGTGTGTACACATTAAATGCAAATGAGTGATTTGCCTGTATGCGCACCAATGTATGATATTAATAGATTTTTTTATATGTGTAATATATATGTGATATATACACATGTGTAAATTGATTTATGGTAATATAATAAAAGATAAATATTGTCAATATAAGATATTGACAATATCTTGAAATATTCAATATGAGATATTGACAATATCCTAGATTTATTTAATATGAGATATTATAATAAATGAGATAAATCAATCAAATATATTTTCCTTATTTTATTGGAAAAGGTTTTCTCTCTACTCTACTCTACTAGAAGCGCCCATACACTATAAATATAGTGTGGGTGTCAAGCTCTTTTACATCGTGATTCCAAGAACTAATAGTTCTTGTGTAAAAATAGAGAGCATCCTATAGAGAGTTGGAGAGAGGAAAAAGGCGGTCTAAAGCAACCGGAGTTTTCCAATAGCAATCCATGATGGGATTCGGGGTGTTCGTGTGGACTAGCGGTAGAGGCCGAACACTTGGGCGGCTCTATCTTGAGAACTACTCTCCTTAGACGGTCAAAGCGTCGATCTTTTAGATCAACCAAGGTAACTACCGTCACTATCTATTTGTTTATTGCTTAAACGAAGTCGATCTTGGGTCGATAGGAAATAAATTTTGAATTCATTTGCGTTCCGCGTAGATTTCCTAACAGTGGTATCAGAGAGAACTTCGAGCTTAAGCAATAAGCATGTTAATTTGCGTAGTTAATTTTATCGTTTAAATCACGTAATTAAAAGATGAAAGATTTTTTATTTGCAAAAGTGATACATACATGAAAAAAAAAAAAAAAAAAAAAAGAGGGGTTCGGGTGGTGCTCGGCCGACTGGCGGCGGCACCACCACCGGCGGCGGCTGGTCGGCGGCGGCGGCAGCAGGGCAACCTGCTGCCGGCAGTCGGTTGACCGGTCAATGCTGGCAGATCCCCAAATTTTTGTTTTGTGTATTTTGTGATTCAATATTGTTCATAGTTGTGATTAATATCTCGTTTGTTTAGTTGTGTCATGTGGCTAACCAATGGTTCAAATAGTTTGGGGCATTGGGATGTCAAATGGCATTAAAATAATAATGGTTTGATTTGGGAAAAGGCCTAGGACTAGGCCACTTCCAAAATTTTGATTTTGGAAAGTGGCCAGGCCTAAACCAAAAATTATTTGGCCTTTCCAAATATTTGATTTGGAATAAGCTCAGCAGCTTTTCAAATATTTGATTTGTAAAGGCTTGCAGGCGCCACTTCCAAAATTTTGATTTTGGAAAGTGGCGACTAAACCAAATTTGGTTTAGAAACCAAAGCATCCTTTTGATTACGAATCAAAATGAAAGAAACAAAAGAGAAATAATTTTAATTTTGATTTATTTTGGAATAGTTCTAATTAATTAAAATTAAAATTAAAATCGGTTTAAAATTGATCGTTAATTTTATTTCGATTAAAATCATTTAATTAATTAAATGTTAATTAGTTAATTGATTGGATAAAATTATTTAATAGATTAAATGTTAATTGATTAATTAAGACGCAAGTAGTTAAATTTTAAATTTTATCTTTTTCATAAGATGTTATTGTATGGATTAGATATAGTAGATATAATATGATTATATGGACCGATTAGATTGATCATGGACTCGACCGATAGGATAGATGTGAATGATTTAATTTTTTCTGTTGGTTTAAAAAATTGTCCTAGGCCGTTATGAAGAGCGTGACCTAGTTTATTTTTTCTGCATTTATCCCATACCCGTTAGCTCCTCCCGTGTGCGGCGGGTGTATTTATTTTATTAGATAGAATTAAATGTAACAATAATGGAGCGAAGATGGAGACCAAAGAAAGAGAAGAAAATAAAGATCCCATTGGAGAATGGAGCATTAAAGATCCTATTGGCGGTTGCATTCTACCCTTAGATTGTGACCAGCGGTTTCGCTGGATTTGTATTCGAAACCGCACCTAGGAAAAGTCCATGATCATACCGGTTACTTTACGCATTTATTTATTTTGTGCTTGTATTTATTTTATATGATGCGATAGATGCATGACTAGGCACGATCTAGATAAATGTGTAGGATGTATGTTTATAGAGATAGACATATTTATGATGAGACCATAATTAAAATTAATTAAGTGAATTAATTTACATAAATACTTCCACCTCAAAAGAATCGAGTTGAAATTGCCTCCCATATTATAATGACGGTGAAGAGCCCTTGTTCGGATCCAACTCATCGACCAAAGCAGGGGTTGACCTACCTCGGGTATATCGTTATTATCGAGATATGATCGTATGAGATCTCACGAATATTGGGGTTATGACTTGACTAAGAATTCTCTCGGCCACCAGCCAAAGCGGGGTCGTTTGGATTTTAGAGGCAAGGGTTTGACTATTTCATAAGATGAAATTTTGTCAAAGAGTTGACTAGTCAAACAACAAGAGTCGTATAGGATACGATTGACAAAGGGATGTTGTCTACCTATTAGACTATTTTCGGCCCACCAGCCAAAGCGGGGGTCGCGGTAGTTTAGTGGGATCTTGTCCACTAAAGAAATTAATAATTCTTGAAAGTCAATTGGGAGTAGTTGACTAGTGGGAGCAAAATCATAAACCAAAAGACCATTTTTGATTTTGCGTGTATAAACAACAACACTCATTTATTTTCATTTTTATGTTGTAGTTTTAGCAAACTTTATATTTATGTTTTATTCTCGATTAGTAAAACCAAATTATGACTGTTACCTTTTGAGAAACATTCTCAAAAATGGTTAAGTAATTTTAATCCTTTTAAAATGAGCAATGACACGAGAGATCCCGTTATGGTAGTTAGAGATCGACAAGGAGGCTACATATTTGATGGAGTACTCCAAGGCTTTAATTATTAATGAAAGCGGAAGCTCGTGATATGATTAAATCATTTGAAATAAGTTTCAATGAATTAGTCATATATTGGATACGATCCAAGATGATCATTCAGTCATACGATGACAATTAATTCAAACGTTGGATAATAATGACCACGTCTAATTTTGGAAAGGTTGTTTTCAAAATTGTAAGATTTAAGTATCGACTTAATTCTATCATTGCTTAAAGGTTAATTAAATAGTCAATATTTTGAATACGATTCAAAAGGATGAATAAACTATTTAATAAACTTTAGATTTTCTTTATGAAAAGAAATTGAAAACATAGCTCTTGTGATCTTTCTTAAGTCTTATGAAGACTACAATAAGAAACATTTCTCAAGTGCTTAAAGGATTAAAAAGGAAAGTTAGTGCATGTGCTTAAATAGAGAACTTATTGAAGTTTCTATTCTAGGCAAGTGAGTTGAGATAAATCTATCTAAGTTCAAGTCAACTCTTAGATATATGATATCTTACGAGTGTGATTAAATTAGAGTGGTTAATCTGAGATATGGAAGGTGAAACAAGCGTTGTAACACTTACCATATGCGGATCTAGTAAGCGAGAAGGAACTAAATAAATGTTATTATGTTCGGTTCTTATGAAGAACGTACTTTCGGTTATCCGTCGAGATTTAAGAGACATATTCAATTGTAAAGAATAAATGTTATTCCGATAAAGTTAGAAGGTCCTTTGAATCTAACATACTAGATTGATGTCACTATATAGTTGATATATGTGATGAGATCTCAACTAAATATTTGTATGGTTTGTTATCCTTAATATTTGTGGTTATTCAGACATAGTCTCTCGGAAGGAAAGCGTGTAACTAAGCGTCATTACGATGATGTTGAACCATATGATTATGAATCATGTGGGTAATACGTATCTTATCTAAAGATGACTAAAATACCCTTTTATGAAAAGGTTATAAAATCTAGAAAGTTGTCCAAAGCCTAAACATACCGATGTTTGTTGGCTTGTGACAATTAATGCCACAAATAATTGTTTATTAGTCTCTACGACTATTTTTAGAAATAGTCAAGTGTACTCAGTGAAGTGCATAATTCGGAAAGCCGAAAAGTTCGAGCTAGTACGAATATGAGATTGATGAGCTACTTAGGAATTAATCTTCAATTGGATTGAAGTAATTAATACTGAAGGGTGTTTGAAGTCGTGCGAAAGGAATAAGATTCTCCCTTGAAGGATACCATCTTTGGGATATGCAATTAGATTGTGTTCCCAAAATGGAAACAACACTTTATATGATAAATGTGTGGCGCAAGCCATCACTGAAGTATCACTTACCCGTTTAGGATAGTGCCCTTAGACTTAATCAAGTTCCAAAGAATAAAGGTTGAATAAATTCCATATTAGATATGGAAGAGGATAATGTCGAATCTATCTTAACCGATGATTTGAAGTTGTCATAGGCAAAGTCGAAAGGCTTGGAGCCTAGTCGACATATGCGACTTTGTGGAATGTCTTAGCTAGCTTATTTGGACATTATTTACTCAAATCGTGGAGCAAAATGTTTGTCTCCAAACATGTTGTCTTCTAGAGGAAGTGTTTCTTCCAAAAGAAGCAGTGGGAGTAAATTAGATCTCAAAAGAGTTTGAGAACCACAAAGATATATTCAACCATAGGAGCGTGAGCGACGCATACATAGCGATGAGGTGTAGAACACTGCTTAGTGCACACAAAAGTTCTGTAAGTCTGTGGATAACCTTAAAGCCTTAAAGGGCTACTGGTATATTCGTCTTGAAGAATGAATATCTCACGACTTATGAAAGAATGTTTGAAAGGCAAGATTGAGAGATATGGTCAGGAGCCATAATATCTGAATTAGATTCCATCAGTGACAACCAGGTTATGAACCTAGTCTGTCTTACCAGAGGTATGTCCTGTAAGGTGAGCCCGATTCTATTCAGACTATGCTTGTTGTAACCGTATCATGGCTATATGATAGTGTTGAAGGCGTTGGGCAAGCATTTCGATGTTCATAGAGCGATAACATGATATGTGAGCCCACGAGATCCATTTATGGACTCAAACAAGTTTCTCTAGATGATTTCTTTGTTTGGTAATCAAAGTACTTTGATTTAGTCAAAAGAAGGATATGCCCAATGTGCAAGATGTATAGTGGGAGTGTGTTACGATTTTTGAGTAAGGTATTGGATATCTCTCTCAGGAATCATCTCCCCATGTCACAGTCAATTAATGTTTGGTAATTCAAGATCATTACGAAAGCATTTGGATTAGCAGTTCTTATTTTAGAAATGAGAATCTATAGTGATAGATTTAACTGCTGTTAGATTATTGTTTACCTATATAGATGTGATGCTAAAAGAAGTTTAGCATAGATCGCAAGATCTATCTATGTTAGGACGTTAGTCCTAAAGATGAGGTGAAAGATGATGATGCTTATGGAAGGTTTTCTTCGCTAATGCGATATGAACCATCTTATAGATGATGCCGGATGTTCATAGTCCATGAATAGTCATGAACAAGTATGAAAGTAAATCTGGTGAATGCCGAGAATATCCTTAAACAAGTTAAGGAAAGGTTCCTAGTTTATTGAAACTTGGAAATAAATAAACGTAGATATCTGAGGCGTATATCCCGAGTCTTATGAAGGCGAGTGGGAGCTACTGATCTGGGTTTGCGATCGCTTTGATTAGGTGATACGAGTGAAGTGGAAATGTTCTTGGCTATGGGTCTTTGTAAATTCTGAGATAGGCCAAAACACAAGAGTGCCTTAGAGGCGGCGAGGGCGATACATGGATCTGAAGGTTCATTCCACGAACCTTGTGCGGTTGTTCCACCTTTTCTATATAGTTGATATAGTAAGTGGATTCATTGCTTGAAGCAAGGACCAGGGTCTCGTCAGAGATTCGTGTGTGTGTGTTGAGGCGGTTCCTTTGACTTGGTCATTTGGAACATGATATGAAGATAGTCCGAGTCCCCATGGATAGCGATCCGTTTATGGCTAGGGCTGGTTGCGAGTATTGCATGAGATTCTTGTGTTTCAACTTGGTCTTGTGTGTGCTAGTGATTGGTTTTAGGCCAAGTGGGAGATTGTTGGAATAGTGTCCTAAACCCAATCGGGTTGGACCGGATCCGACCGGGTCGGATCATTTCTACTATTTCTTTATGTTTATACATATATAAAATGGCTTTTCTGTTGTCATATATTTGTTCTTTTAAAGAACCAATTATGAATTGTTATATGATAACGTCCTTAGTATTAAACTGTGATAGAGAAACCATGATAGGTGATTATGGTTGATGAGATCTCTAATCACTTTAATAAGTTTGATACTTAAATGTCTCTAGAGTCGATGTACTATTAAACAGGGCATTGATAGTATAAGCAGACTAGCACGTATTAGATGTCTTACATCTTTAGGCGAGGATAGATCTCGTCTATCGAAGTGTAGAGGCGCTTGGGTATGCGTGGGCGTGTATTAGAGAATAAGACGTTAGGATCCGACCCACTTACACGGATAAGTGTCACACTATGTGGCGGTTGTGTAATTATCCTTTGGACCGGAGTCTTCATGGCATCACGGTGTGGATTGTCATGCTTTGACACTATTGAGGTTTCCCCTAGCCACGGGGCGATCATGCGGTAGTGATTGGGTAGCATGCGGAGTATACATGATTGGTCGTCCGGGAATCGCGTATCCTATGATTGGGATCGAATATCCGAAATGGCCTTCTTATAAGGAATGTCTAGCTCTCGTGAATCTTTGCAAAGTGGGAGTAAATGAGTTACTTCGAGAGAGTTTGATATCCAGATTATAAGATACGGTTGTTGATGTTTTGACACTCGACTAACGACCGTATGGATATTATTACAGCGATAGGATTGTAATTTACACGGTAACTGTTTCATATGAAAGGTAGTAGTCATTGCATTTGACTCTTCCGATGATTGGGGGTCACGGTGTGTTGCTAGATGCTATCCCGTGATCGTTAGGCATGAAGGGCATTTTCGTAATTTACACTTTGTGTCTACGGCCAACATATTCGAAGCCTATCGGGTCACACACATATGAACATCTAGCGGATTAAAATGTGGTTATAGATGATAACCAAATAAGGAAAGTTTATCTCGAGACTATAAAGGTTATAGTGGTAAATTAATATGGTGGTATTTATTTATTATGAATAAATAAAATACAAGATATTAATTATATTAATTAAAGAATATTCCGGTAGCCAATTAATGGCTAAAGGTGGCATAACTTGTTAGTGTATAAGATACACTTGGATTGTGCAATTTAATTAATGATATTACCTATTATTAATATTAGATATTAATAAAATAAAATAATATATATATATATATATATATATATATATATATATATATATATATATATATATATATATATATATATATCATGCATACATGCGTGTGTGTGTACACATTAAATGCAAATGAGTGATTTGCCTGTATGCGCACCAATGTATGATATTAATAGATTTTTATATGTGTATATATATATGTGATATATACACGTGTGTAAATTGATTTATGGTAATATAATAAAAGATAAATATTGTCAATATAAGATATTGACAATATCTTCTGAAATATTCAATATGAGATATTGACAATATCCTAGATTTATTTAATATGAGATATTATAATAAATGAGATAAATCAATCAAATATATTTTCCTTATTTTATTGGAAAAGGTTTTCTCTCTCTACTCTACTAGAGGCGCCCCATACACTATAAATATAGTGTGGGTGTCAAGCTCTTTTCATACATCACAATTCCAAGAACTAATAGTTCTTGTGTAAAATAGAGAGCATCCTATAGAGAGTTGGAGAGGAAAAGGCCGGCTATGTTGCACCGACACACCGACACGGACACGGCGCGCGATTACGACACGACACGGACACGGCGACACGGCAACTTTCAAAAATATAGGACATTTACACGCTGGGGACACGTAGTATATATATATATATATATATATATATATATATATATATATATATATATATATATAATTATATATATATATACAAAAAAATATATAAAAAATACAAAAATACAAAAAAATATAAAAAAATATAAATAGCCGTGTCGGGGCGTGTCCCTCCGTGTCGCTCCGTGTCTTGGCGTGTCCCTGGCGTGTCGGTTTTAAAATTTAATTTAACATTATTTTAAATCAACCGACACGTGTCCGACACCGTGTCGGCGCGTGTCGGACGCGTGTCGTGTCGGACGAGTGTCGGATACGGCGCACGTTACCCATATTGGAGTGTCGGTGCAACATAGAAGGCCGGTCTAGCAACCGGAGTTTTCCAATAGCAATCCATGATGGGATTCCGGGGGGCTGTTCGTGTGGACTAGCGGTAGAGGCCGAACACTTGTGCGGCTCTATGCAGAACTACTCTCCTTAGACGGTCAAAGCGTCGATCTTTTAGATCAACCAAGGTAACCACCGTCTACTATCTATTTGTTTATTGCTTAAATGAAGTCGATCTTGGGTCGATAGGAAATAAATTTTTGAATTCCGCTGCGTTCCCGCGTAGATTTCCTAACACTTTGTTGTGTATATTTTGTTTGTAAAACCGGTGATCTGACAAATCACCACGTTCAGTAGTTGACCTAAACTAGGAACGAGACCGACATTGGTACTCGACCAGATTCCCTGTGGGATACGACCTTGACTCACCAATTCTAGGCTACAATTGAACCGGTACATTGCCGGTAAGATTGGACACTTAGAAAAGGCCGATCAACCAACCCCGATGCATTGACCACCGCAATGAAGTGACCACCACGATGCATTCACCACCACGAGGCATTCATCACCCTGATGCATTAACCACCGCGATACAGTGGCCACCCCAATGCATTGAATTGTGATTCATTGACCACCCCAATGCATTGACCACCGCGATGCATTGACATCGGCAATCATATATGCAGTGACATCGACATTCATATACATAGTGCATCGGCAATCATATATGCATGACATCAACAATTTATGCAGTGACATCGGCAATCAGATATGCAGTGACATCAACATTTTATGCAGTGACATCGACAATCAAATATGCAGTGACATTTGATGATGCGACACCGTGATGAAGCGACACCACGATGACATTTGATATTTTTCCGACTTAATTTCAGAAAATCGTTTTTTTCTTTATTAATTCGACTTCAAACGGATATATTTTTTGATATAAAACTCCGATCAACATAATTATTTCACCCTAATTCATATTTTTTCATCCTCTTTATTTTGATATCTCATTTGATATTTTTCCGAATTAATTTCAAAAAATCAATTTTTTTCTTTATAATTTCGACTTCAAACGGCTATATCTTTTTCCTTATGCAGTGATATCAACATTTTATGCAGTGACATCGGCAATCATATATGCGTGACATCAACAATTTATGCAGTGACATCGGCAATCAGATATGCAGTGACATCAACATTTTATGCAATGACATCAGCAATCATATATGAATGACATCAATAATTTATGTAATGACATCGGCAATCAAATATGCAGTGACATACAATAACATCTTAGGTTCCTTACTAAATGAATGCCCCAAAACCTGTAAATAAAACAAAGTCATCCACCATTTCCACCACCAAAGAACAGAGATACTTAGATACTATGATACAAACTCAGGGCGGCCATGAATCGACAACATGGTCAAAACCCACTTTCCTTTAACTTATTCTTCCACTACCATTCAATGATCTCA
The DNA here is from genome assembly GCA_026214975.1 of Gentiana macrophylla. Lineage (NCBI taxonomy): Eukaryota > Viridiplantae > Streptophyta > Magnoliopsida > Gentianales > Gentianaceae > Gentiana > Gentiana macrophylla. The sequence goes on from JAOBSW010000446.1 coordinate 58,594, forward strand.
CTTTATATATATATATATATATATATATATATATATATATATATCTTTATATCTAATAAAGGAGCAAGGGGCGCATTGAGGGAAGCTTTTGGTGCTGCCACGTGGCGGCCTCTGATTGGTCCGCCCTTTAATTTTTTTATTTTTTTTAAAAAAATTATTTTTTGGTTTTTTTTTAAGCCAATAACCTGACCCCATTGCCGAAAATCACCAGAAAACCTATCCCTCTTTCTTCTCTCGAACCGTTGCTTCGATTCTTCCAATTTCCATGGTCGCCATTCAAAATCCCGAAATTCGGCACCTTTCTTGAGCTCCTCCTATTTGATTGAAGCTCGATTCGAGAGATTTACGGTGGTTGGATTCTTATTTTCCTCTTATGGGTTCGAATCGCCACACGATTTCATCAAGCGTGAAGGCTTGAATCTCGGCATGAAATGGGTTAAATCATTCTATCTCTACTCTTTCTGTTTCGATTTCGAAATAGTCTTTGCGTATGACGAGTTTCATTTGCAGATTAGAGATGAGAATGGCACATCTGACTGGTCAATCGTTGGGGAAGACAAAAATTAGGGATTTAATCACCCTAATTCTCCGGTGGTTGTTTCAGCTTGAAAAGGTCTCAGCTTTACATCTGATTCGAAGGGTTTGATGCTCGGTTTTCATCAAACTCTGAATCAAAATATTTCACCTATTGCAGATTAGGGTAGAAGCCGTTTGATGGTCGTTGCAGATTAGTTATACCCGACCATCAGGGTTTCTGCTGTGCTTCTGATTATATAAACCAATTTCACATAAATTCTCTGTTGGCTTACCGTTATGTTCTTCTTTTGTGCAGTGAAAAAAAAGTCATTTGCTTATGATGCTCATTTATCTGTAAGCTTCTTTTCTTCTTCTTCTTTCATAATAAATGTTGTATTCAGTGTACTTTTTCCCCATTACAAATATTGGCCGGCGAGTGTACGATAGTGTTCAAGTCGAGACTTTTTTTTTTTGTAAGTAACAAGGTTTCTTTTGATTTTCTTTTCGGTGCAAATTTACTGTCTAACCGCTTTATTTAAATTTAGTTGGTATTTGATTCCATCTTCATGGTTCCACTTTGTTTGAGTTTCATGTTTAGTCGAAAGAAAACGAGGTCTTGGAAGAGGACAACTAGAGGGTGAAGGATATCAAGCATCTGAAGGTCTTTAGTTTCTCAAGTGTTTATCTTTGAGTTATTATGGTATTTACTTTAAGTGAGTAATACATCTGACTTTCGTAAGGTAATTGATGGAGTTAGAATATGATATCTGAAAATTATGCTTCTTACTTGCTTAAAATGAAGTAGTAGGGTAAGTGTTTCCTTTTGTAGTTGTTAAGGTCTGCATTCTTATTTCTGGGAGTCCGCTTCTTTTACATAGCTCGTGAATCTTGGTATCATATTATTGTAAAAAAGAAAAAAAAAGACAAATTGATTTTATTGAAAAAGTTCATAGCTTTGTTACAATTAGCTTTGTTATTGCCTATATCTTTTAAAAGAATTCGATTTGATTCCCCGTAAGCGTGGATTATGTGTTGTTTATGTCGGGTTCACGTTATAAGTTGTTTTCGCTTTCTCTCGGTCACATGACCCTATTGCTAAGCTTAGGGGTGTTGGATGTAAATATAATATTGTTTTTCATTTTATTTATTTATTTATTTATTACAGCTTTTTTATTCACTTTCAAATGTTTAATTTTGAGCAGGTCTTCATAAATTCACTTTCAAATATTTAATTATGATGCAGGTCTACTATAAAAGGTACATTTTTCTTTTACTCTCTTCCATGTCTTCTTATCTTCTTTGAGTAAAAATAGATGATGCAACCCTACATACACAACTTGAAGTGCACCTTCAATATTTTTGGAACGTATGGTTGCTTGTGTCTTTTTTTATTTTGCTATCCAAAATCTTGCACCAGCCTTTCAGTGTAATTTGCTTTAAGGTTGGTCATTGTTCTGATGTGGAATGGTTGCTACAGAAATGTGTATTGCTACAAGCGCTAACAGATACTCTTTTTTAAGAGCACCTATTCATTTTCTAGACCAATTGATTGCTATATATTTTGCAGAGTGCTGTTGAGCCCATAACAGAAAATTGTGTGCAGTTTACACAGTTTTTCGGGGTAAACACCTTAATTTTTTTATCATTAGCTTTCCCAATTTAAGTTTGGAGCCCTGTAAAGATTCTACTCAATATGCTGTAAATTTTGAGTGGAGTAACGTGCAGTATACATTGTTTTAGATGATGATGTGCAAATTTTAAGGAATTTTAGTTGGTGCTTGTTTGTGTAGGTCTAATTCTATCCTTTTGTACATTTGGTTGTGTTGTTTTTGCATTATACATAAAATTTACCCAAACAAGACATGATGCATACTTCTTGCTTGTGAATTTGGGGTTTTTCAGCTTGGTTTCTTAAGGTTTCATGTTTAGTTCTATTTTATGATTGTACCTACCCTTCAACTTATTGTGTCTCTGTTTAGCATCCAATTATCGCATCCATCTTAGCCTTTTGCTTGTGTGCTTACAAGTAGGCTCCTTTGCTAATATTTGAACATTATGAATGCTGCTGCTAAATCATGGCTTAGTCATCCTGAAGCTTTTGCTTTACATTAGGTCCTTTAGTACCTAAGTTACATGCTTTAGTTGTTGATGTAGTAATCGGTTCTCGCGAAAATGTAGGATATTGGATTCGATTGAAGTTTACATGAAGGCGGAGGTACACTTTTCACGTTGAAGGAATGGAAAAGAAGATTTTTGAAAGTGACGGTGAGAATTCATAGCCCTCAATTTTCTTTGGAAAGTAAATTAAAATAGGAAAAAAAAACCTTGAATATATAATTCAATGATGTAAATTTACGCGCATATTGTATTTTTGTAGTTAGTTTAATAGTACAATTAAATTATACAAATTTATTCAAATTTCTGGGACATGTAGCAACTCAACCAGCTTTTTGCCTTGCAGATGCCTATATTAACGGGGTATTTCATTTGTTCATAAGAATGAAGGTTTAATTAACCTTATATCAGGTAGGTAAATAATCTTTAAATATACCTTCTTACCATTTTTTGCTGGGATGGCAGTTATGAATCTTGTTTTTCCAGATATTATTGCCAACAGAGATCTAAAAGCTCAGACTTCAAAGTTAGTTTCCAAAAGGTAAAACAAATTTCACCTTCCTAACAACCTTTTTACCGTAGAATGGTTGCTTAAATCATGATTTACATATTGTTTAACTATGCTTCTAACTTCTGGATAATCTTCTGCAAAATACTTCTTTCAACATTATTCTAGGCAAAATACGCTCACACAAGCTCATCGGAATATCTCGCATCATTATGCCTTGGTTAGTTATCATCTGAATGAAGTTATAAGATATATTGATATATGCTACTGAAGCTTCATAGTTTGTGTGCTTTGTGGTGAATTCCATAGCCAATTTCTGAGATGCATTGAAACTAAGTATTTACATTACAGTATATTATTGATTGATGAGCAATGCATTTTCTCTCTGTTTCTTGGATGAAAAAATGATATACTCCTGTGCGATATTTAAGGTAAACAACTATAAGACTACATTTTTATTTCCACGTTTATCGAATTTCAATCCTTTGGATGTTCTACTCGAATACATCGTCCTATACTTTAAGGGCAATGCCCTAGCTAGCTAGCCATATTCAAATTAGTTTTTCTCCTCTTTGTTTTCATGAAACAACAGCATTGTTGATTGAAGCTGAATGCTGGACGTTTCTATCAATTTTCATGGTAAGATTTGGGCCGCAGAAATATCATATTTTATCAAATATGTTAATGCACCAGATCTCATCACAACTTCTTATATATGTTAGTAAACATCATTTTGTAAGGACTTGGATTTCTCTTTACTTTTAAAGACCGACCTTTTGTGGTGTTTTTGCTTTTTACAAATTAAATTCGCTGCACAAATAATTCTTCCAAAGACAATCAGAAGATTATTGATCACTCATGTTAGCTTTTCAGATGCTGATTCTCTCATCGATTGAAAAAGGTGCGCTTTTTTCCTTCACGGATTTCTTTTATGCCTTGACGGACATCGGTCTCATTATAGAGAAAGTAAAGCTTACATTGTGATGTCGTAGAACACATCACAACACCAGCTTTACTGGGTTTTCTCCTACGGTTCTTTTCATATGATGGTTACCTTCTGAACAAAAAATCCAATAGACTATAATAAGTAAAGGGCATCATGTTCTAGAGATTGGATGTGGCTGGGGTAGTTTAGCTATCGAACTCATGAAACGAACCGGGTGGCGGGTGTCAATATACCGTCATTACCCTCTCGGAAGAGCAACTAAAATTTGCGAGCAGTAAAGTAAAGGAAGTCGCTCTGCTGTGTATATTCATCTTTAAAACTTAAAAGAACTTCTTGTGCTAATTTGTAGAATCTTTTGTTCTGTTTTCTTGGTCAGTATTTTATTAACAATACACTACGTTCGTCTTTTCCGCAACACAAAAGAGTTTCACTTACTATAAAAATCACCTTCCAGTCCATTTAAACATGCATACATTTTCAGTATCATAGTGATCATTACTTAGAGAAGTTTTCTTTTTTATGTCCATGGAGAAAACAAGCTTCTTATTTCCACCTGGTGTCAGATTTCATCCATTTGATGAAGAGTTGATTGTTCATTTGATTAAATCTAGACCTTTACCACTTTCTTGTCGTCGGTGAAATCGAGCTCTACAACCGTAACCCATGGGAGTTTCCAAGTTCGCTTTTTTCCTTTCCTTCTTCTCGCTTTTATCATAGTGAAAAATTATGGTACAACAGGTGTTTGAGGAAAATACTAAGTGAGAGGCGTGATATTTTTCAATTCATCCTCTCTTACACAATACGGTGGTAACTATGCTTCTCAAATACTTGTTGTAACATAACTCTTCTCGTTAATAGAGGTTGAAAATAGCCTCGTGTAGTAAATACGAGGTTGCTTTCATGTAATGAATTGTCCAATTTTGTTATGAATAGTAATGATTCAGCTTTTTGTATATAGATAAGGCTCCATTTGGAGAAGATGAGTGGTATTTTTTCGTTCAAGAGAAAGGAAGTACCCGAGCGGGCACGCCTAATCGATCAAGCAGACTTCAGGATTTGGAAAGCCACTTGGGCTATTAAGGTGATCACGAGCTCGTCTGGAGCAAGAATCGGTGTCAAGAAAACTTTAGTACTTTATGTTGGAAAACCTCCTAATGGAATGAAGACTGAGTGGATTATGATCAAATATCGCATCCCCGATACTTTGATTAGATCTCAAAAATCTAAGGGCTCTATGAGGGTAAGTTGAACCTTTAAATTCTGCTAAGTTTAAGTCTGTGAAATACAAAATCTGTTAAGAGACGCTAATTATGCGCAACATTTTGCAGCTAGATCACTGGGTACTATATGCAGAATTAAACAAAAAAAGAAACACACCAAATAACATGTGAGAAAATTCCATGAACATGGACGAATTCAAAACGAAAACACCGTCTCCAACCAAGCATGTGCTTGAGCCTCAAGAGGCTGCATAATATAACCATACTTTCAAAGGCACTTTGAATGGGACTCTGAACAAGTATGCGATGCTTTCGTGAAAGGTAACTTTAAGCGCTTTTATTCCCATTAGTTTCCACAAATATATAAATATACAACTCATTGATCAGTTCTATTTTCTTGAAATGCAGGTAGTGGCTTGTCTTCGCAAGAACTGGAGGCATTAATAAAGATGGTTCTAACTAAAGAAGAAGAGGATAAACTCTCGAACTACGAAGGAAGCATCAACGAATTAGGTTCAGCGGAGAAGTTTGTCAAGGCGACTACCCTGACAACAGGAAAAGAAAAATACATTACCAAATCCTATATAACAACATTTCTTAGTAGAGATGCACATGGTCCTTCAAACCCAATACGATATAACAAGTGTACATGGAAACCAAAAATGCTAAAGACGAAAATCCAAAAACTTGGATACCCCCCTTCAAGAAAAAAGGAAAAAAAAAAAACTTGGATACTTATAATTCTTGAACTCACTGAAAGAGATGTGATCGATTTTGTGACAGAGAAGAACTCAGGTGAAGTTTCACCACCACTCTCAAAGGGCCTAATTTTATATTGTCAGTCGCATGAAACTCAGAAATATGACAGAATCATATCATGGTGAGTTCATTTTCGTTTATGTTACTCATTGTATATATGTCTGATAAGTATAATGTATGAGACAATATTGTGCAGTGAGATGTTAGAAGCAGTTGGTCATGAGTATATGGAGAAATTCTTCAATTGTTGCGAATCAGTATTAGCAGAAAACAGGATTATTGTCTTACAGGTAATGCTTGTTGTATTAGCAAAAAGGGTAAAGGCTACGATACCTTCTGTCAAGGACAAATTCCTGTGTCTTTGTTATATGTATAATTCCGCCGTTGCAGGTGCAGGCCTGGTAATCACACTAAATATGGTGGCGTGTACCTCCTCCTCCTAGATAGATTCATGTCTTCCTCAATTCTTTGTGTATTAATTTGTCTCTCATCTTCACTCTAATTTGTTGTCAATTTTCCCATTTCCTTTTTCGTTGACAGTTCAAGAAACATATTATCAGTTTAATTGATAGATTCCACTTCTTCTTTGTTGTTATTTTTCTTTCACGGTTAATTGATATATTCCTTTGTTGTGCCTTTTGCAGTGACGGCAGAGATGAATTCGGGTAGAGGTGCAGATCTTAACCAATGACCCTCCTCTCGTTCCTCGTACTTTTTTAGGCAAAGGTTATAATCACTAATTTTATGATAATTTATTTTTTAAACAAGGTATGTTAATAGTAATAACGTGTTTAGTGTTTATATTGGATATGATTTAACCGATGAAGATGCTATTTTTTGTTTGTTATTTACGGGAAATTGTGTGTTGAGTATAGAGAAGTTAACCATGCGCCATACTTGTTGCACACTTTTATAAAAGTCTCAGTTGCGCTGACCGTTTTATTTTGTACAAAGATTTATCAGTTATACAATTCAACTATCTCCCATGTTATGTTGTGTTCCATAACAACAACGTCCTTCATTTAGGTTTTCACAATATATGCTCTTAATAATAAAAACATCGTAATCATCCCCAGTGTTACCGTACATACTAAAGAAACTAAATATGCTAATAAACACATCCATATAGTATTCAATACCTGGAATGGGCACGCACCGTGCATTGCACGGTGAAGAGACACTAGTATATATATATATACACACACCTTTTCACATAAATATATCAATCCCTCTTAAAGTTTTTTGCATCAAAAAAGTCCTGTTTAATTATTATAATCATATGGACACATTGATCAGAAACACCACTCTGCGTTTTAGCAGAAGAGTTGAAGGCTGCTATGAATATTTAGATAATTCAAAAACAGATGAGAAAAACAAGAAGCAGATGGTGATTTCAAGATCAAAGAATAATCATAATAATCAGAGGCTTTTTCTTCCAAATGGTCATCATCAAATGGTGTTTATATTTAGTTATAGAAGAGAAAGAGCAAGACAGAGGCAGATTTTTCTTCAGACTTATAAGTTAACATCAATGGATGATGGTGCTGGTAATAATTCAAGAAAATCCAGCAGCAAACCAAAGAAGCTGAAAAGGGCTGTGATTAAACTTAAATCTGCTGTGATTTCGGTTTTATCGTTTCTTTGAGCCGATCATACAATGGGATCTAGTTTTTCTTGTAGCTCTAAATCTGCTATTTCTGTGACTTCACCTACTACAGGCTACTAGGATCGTCAAGTGCTGTTAAAACTAGATCATACAATTTGGAGATTTTTGCTTGAGAGTCTTCGTTGTATCGAACAGTCGTCGTATGAATGTCATTTGTATTAAAAAGACAAAAATATTTGTTATATCTTTTTACACTGTAATAGTCTCTTCATCTGAGAATTTCTCTGCAATATTTAATCCACTGTAATAGTCTCTTCATCTGAGAACCAAGTCAGATCGGAGACATTTGTTTCAGGCCTGCTGGAGTCGGCCATGAAAGCAGACTGTCGTGAGGAAGGAAATTTGTCGGTTAGCAATGGAAGGACTGCTGCAGATGGGTTTAGCACAGGTGGAGCAGCTCGGAACTGTATGGCTTGTCGGATGGATTCCGGCAATGTAGAGGAAGAAAAAACCCAGAAGAAAAAGAAGAAAGGGGAGGAGTCGAACCTTTTTTCCTTTATGAAACTGAACTGAAATGGGTTAATTTATAAAATGGAGATGGGTTTAAATTTGTCCAATAAGATTTATTTTGTCCTTATAACTAATGATCTTTTAAACATGTCCTAAGTGTCTAATTAAGTCTCAAAACACGTCCTTATAAACAAATAACACTTAATTAAATTGCACAATCCAAATATATCACTTATACACATATATGGTGCCACTTATCAATATAAGTGTATTTAATTAATCAACTTAATTAATATCTTGTATTTAATTTATTCATAATAAATAAATACCACCATATTAATTTACCACTATAACCTTTATAGTACGAGATAAATTAAATTCTTTCCTTATTTGGTTATCAACTATAACCACATTTTAATCCGGCTAGATGTTCTTATGTATGTGACCCGATAGGCTTCCGAATATGTTGGTCGTAGACACAAATTGCAAATTACGAAAATACCCTTCATGCCTAACGATCACGGGATAGCGTCTAGCAACACACCGTGACCCCCAATCATCGGAAGAGTCAAATGCAATGACTACTACCTTTCATGTGAAACAGTTACCGTGTAACTTACAATCCTATCGCTGTAATAATATCCACACGGTCGTACGTCGAGTGTCAAACATTAACGACCGTATCTTATAATCTGGATATCATGCTCTCTCGAAGTAACTTATTTACTCCCACTTTGCAAAGATTCACGAGAGTAAGACATTCCTTATAAGAAGGACCTTTCGGATATTCACCCCTACTGATAGGGTACGCGATTCCCAGACGACCATACATGTATACTCCGCATGCTTCAGTATCATACCCAATCACTACCGCATGATCGCCCAATGGCTAGGGGAAACCTCAATAGTGTCAAAGCATGACAATCCACACCGTGATGCCATGAGGATAATTACACAACCGCCACATAGTGTGACACTTAACCGTGTAAGTGGGTCAGTCTAACGTACGCATTCTCTAATACACGTCCACGTACAGTCCAAGTGTCTCTACACTTCGATAGACGAGATCTATCACCGCGCCTTAAAGGCGAAGACATCTAATACGTGCTAGCCTGTTTATACTATCAATGCCCTGTTTAATAGAACATCGACTAGAGACATTTACGTATCAAACTTGTTAAAGTGATTAGAGATCTCATCAACCATAATCGTCTATCATGGTTTCTCTATCACAGTTTAATACTAAGGACGTTATCATATAGCAATTCACAGTTGGTCCTTTAAAAGAACATATATATGACAACATAAAAACCATTTAATATATATATATAAACACAAAGAAATAGTAGAAATGATCCGACCCGGTCGGATCCGGTCCAACCCGATTGGGTTTAGGACACTATTTCAACAATCTCCCACTTGGCCTAAAACCAATCACTCGCACACACAAGACCAAGTTGAAACACAAGAATCTCATGCAATACTCGCAACCAGCTCTAGCCTTAACCGGATCGCTATCCGTGGGGACTCAGACTATCTTCATATCATGCTCCATATGACCAAGTCAAATGAACCGCCTCAACACACACACGAATCTCGGACAAGACCCTGGTCCTTGCTTCAAGCAATGAATCCACTTACTATATCAACAATATAGAAAAGTTGGAAGAACCGTATAAGGTTTAGGAATGAACCTTCTAGATCCATGTACTGCTCCCGCTGCGTCTCTAAGGCACTACTGTGTTTTGGCCTGGTTGTAGAATTTACAGTGACCCATATGCTAGAACATTTCCAGCTCACTGTATCACTTAATCAAAGTGATTTCAAACCTAGACAGTAGCTCCCACTCGCCTTCATAAGACTCGGGATTTACGTCTGTATATCTACGTTTATTTAATTCCAAGTTTCAATAAGCTAGGAACTCTTCCTTAACTTGTTTAAGGATATTCTCGACATTCACCAGATTTACTTTCATACTTGCTCATGACTATTCATGAATTATGAACATCCGGCATTTCCTTTATGATGGTTCAAATTGCCGTAGCAAGGAAACCTTTCATAATCATCATCTTTCACCTCATCTTTAGGACGAACGTCCTAACATAGATAGATCTTGAGAACACTGGCTAGCAGTATCCCAGTCGCGATCTATGCTAAACTCTTTTAGCATCACATCTATATAGGTAAACTATAATCTAACAGCAGTTAAATTTATCGCTATAGATTCCTATTTCTAAAAATAAGAATTGCCAATCCAAGTGCTTTCGTAAAGACCTTGAATTACCAAACATTAATTGACTGTGACATGGGGTGATAATTCTCGAGAGAGATATATAATACCTTACTCAAAAATCGTAACACACTCCCACTATCCATCTTGCACATTGGGCATATCCTTCTTTTGACTAAATCAAACTCCTTTGATTATCAAACAAAGAAATCGTCTAGAGAAACTTGTTTGAGTCCATAAATGAATCTCGTGGGCTTACATATCATGTCATCGTCTATGAACATCGAGCTTTCTGCCCAACGTCTTCAACACTATCATATAGTCATGATACGAAGTTCTAACAAGTATTATCTCGAATAGAATCAGGCTCACCTTACACGGGACATTCCTCAGGTAAGATGGACTAGGTTCATAACCTGGTTGTCACTGATGGAATCTAATTCAGATATATGGATCATGGCTATATCTCTCAATCTTGCCTTTCAAACATTCTTTCATAAGTCGTGAGATATTCATTCTTCAAGATGAACATACCAACAGCCTTTTCAGGCTTGAGGTTATCCACAGACTTACAGAACTTTTGTGTGCTTTGAGCAGTAATCTACACATCATCGTTATGCGGCGTCTGCTCACGTTCCTTTGGTTGAATATATCTTTGTGGTTCTCAAACTCTTTTGAGATCTAATTTACTCCTACTGTTTCTTTTGAAAGAAACACTTCCTCTAGAAGACAGCATGTTTGGAGACAAACACCTTTCGCTCCGCGGACGAGTAAATAATATCTAGCGTACTTGCTAAGATATTCCACAAGGTTGCATATGTCGTACTAGGCTCCAAGCCTTTCTGACTTTGCCTATGAAAACTTCAAATCATTGGTTAAGATAGATTTGACATGATCCCTTTCCATATCTAATATGGAATTTATTCAACCTTTATTCTTTGGAACTCGGTTAAGTATAAGGGCACTATCCCGAAACGGGTAAGGGATACTTCGCATGGCTTGCGTCACACCTTTATCATATAAAGTGTTGTTTCCAATCTAATTGCGTATCCCAAAGATGGTATCCTTCAAGGGAGAATCTGATTCTATTTCAGACATCTTCTGAAACACCCTACAGTTATTAATTGCTTCAATCCAATTGAAGATTAATTCCTAAGAAGCTCATCAATCTCATATTCGTACTAGCTCGAACTTTTCGGGCTTTCCGAACCGTAGTACTTCAATAAGTATATTCAACTATTTCTAAAATAGTCATAGAGATTAATAAACAATTATTTGTGGCATTAATTGTCATAAGCCAACAAACATCGGTATGTTTAGGCTTTAGACAATTTTTTCTAGATTTTACAACCTTTTCATAAAAGGGTATTTTAGTCCTCTTTGGATAAGATACGTATAACCCACATGATTCATAATCATATGGTTCAACATCATCAGAATGATGTTTAATTACACGCTTCCCTTCTAGAGAGATCATGTCTAGAACAACCACAAATATTAAGGATAACAGCCATACTAATATTTGGTTGAGATTTCATCACCTATATCAACTATATAGTGATATCAATCTAGTATGTTAGATTCAGCAACCTTTCAACTTTATCGGAATAACATTTATTCTTTACAATTGAATATGTCTACTAAATCCCAACAAGTAACTAAAAGTATGTTCTTCATAAGAACCGGAACATAATAACATTTATTTAGTTCCTTTATCAGTTTACTAGATCCAGAATATGGTAAGTGTCACAATGTTTGCTTCACCTTCCATATCTGCATTTAATCTTTCTAATTTAATCACACTCGTAGGATATCATACATCTTAGAGTCGACTTTGAACTTAGATAGATTTATCTCAACTCACTTGTCTATAATAGAAACTTCATTAAGTTCTCTATTTAAGCACATGCCCTAACTTTCCTTTCAATCCTTTAAGTACTTGTAAATATTTCTTAATGTAGTCTTCATAAGACCTAAGAAAGATCACAAGAGCTATGTCTTTAATTTCCTTTCATAAAGAAAATCTAAAGTTTATTAAATAGTTTATTTAACCTTTTGAATCGTATTCAAAACATTGACTATCTAATTAACCTTTAAGCAATGATATAATTAAGTCGATACTTAAATCTTTCAATTTTGAAAACAACCTTTCCAAAATTCGGTCTGGTCATTCTTGTCCAATGTTTGAATTATTTGTCATCGTATGACTGAATGATTATATTGGATCGTATCCAATATCATGAGCCTCCGTTTTTCTTTAATAATTAAAGTCTTGGAGCACTGCATTTAATATGTAGTCTCATAGTCTCTAACTACTATAACGGGATTGCTCGTGTCATTGCTTATTTTAAAAGGATTAAAATTACTTAACCATACTTGAGAACATTTCTCAAAAGGTAACAGTCATAATTTGGTTTTACTAATCGAGAATAAAACATAAATATAAAGTTTGCTAAAACTACAACATAAAAATGAAAATAAATGAGTGTTGTTGTTTATACACGCAAAATCAAAAATGGTCTTTTGGTTTATGATTTTGCTCCCACTAGTCAACTACTCACAATTGACTTTCAAGAATTATTAATTTCTTTAGTGGACAAGATCCCACTAAACTACCGTGACCCCCGCTTTGGCTGGTGGGCCGAAAATAGCCTAATAGGTAGACAACCCTTTGTCAATCGTATCTTATACGACTCTTGTTGTTTGACTAGTCAACTCTTTGACAATTTTCATCTTATGAAGTAGTCAAACCCTTGCCTCTAAAATCCAAACGACCCCGCTTTGGCTGTTGGTCGAGAGAATTCTTAGTCAAGTCATAACCCCAATATTCGTGAGATCTCATACGATCATATCTCGATAATGACGATATACCCGAGATAGGTCAACCCCTGCTTTGGCTTATGAGTTGGATCCGAACAAGGGCTCTTCACCGTCATTATAATATGGGGAGGCAATTTCAACTTGATTCGTTTGAGGTGGAAGTATTTATGTAAATTGATTCACTTAATTAATTTTAATTATGGTCTCATCAAGTATATCTATCTCTATAGACATACATCCTACACATTCATCTAGATCGTGCCTAGTTATGCATCTATCGTATCATATAAAATAAATACAAGCACAAAATAAATAAATGCGTAAAGTAACCGGTATGATCATGGACTTTTCCTAGGTGCGGTTTCGAATACAAACTCGGCTGAAACCGCTGGTCACAATCTAAGGGTAATTGAAACCGCTAATAGGATCTTTAATGCGCCATTCTCTCGATGGGATCTTTATTTTTCGTCTTTCTTTGGTCTCCATCTTCCGCTCCATTCTTGTTACATTTAATTCTATCTAATAAAATAAATACACCAGCGCACATGGGGAGCTAACGGAATGGGATAAATGCGAGAAAATAAACTAGAGTCACGTTCTTCATAACGGCCTAGGACAATTTTAAACCAACAGAAAAATTAAATCATTCACATCTATCCTATCGGTCGAGTCCATGATCAATCGGGTCCATATAATCATATTATATCTACTATATCTAATCCATACAATAACATCGTATGAAAAATATAAAAATAAAATTTAACTACTTACGTCTTAATTAATCAATTAACATTTAATCTATTAAATAATTTTATCCAATCAATTAACTAATTAACATTTAATTAATTAAATGATTTAATCGAAATAAAATTAACGATTAATTTTAGACGATTTTAATTTTAATTTTAATTAATTAGAACTATTCTAAAATTAAATCGAAATTAAAATTAAGTATCTTTTGTTTCTTTTCTTTTGATTCATAATCAAAAGGGATGCCTTTGGTTTCCTAAACCAAAAGGCGTCTTCTTAAACCAAATTTGGTTTAGGCCTGGCCACTTTCCAAAATCAAAATTTTGGAAGTGGCGCAAGCTTTTACAAATCAAATATTGGAAAGGGCCAGAATTTATTCCAAATCAAATATTTGGAAAGGCCAAATAATTTTGGTTTAGCTCGCCACTTTCCAAAATCAAAATTTTGAAGTGGCTGCAAAGCTAAGCCATTTCCCAAATCAAATATTTGGAAAGGGCCTAGGCCTATTCCAAACAAAGTTTGGAAATGCCATTATTAGTTTAATGCCATGTGGCATCCTAATGGCCCAAACTATTTGAACCATTGGTTAGCTACATGACACAACTAAACAAATGAGGAATTACCAATCACAACTATGAACCATATTGAATCACAAAATACACAAAACAAAAATTTGGAGATCCGCCAGCATTGACCGGTCAACTGACTGCCGGCAGCAGGTTGCCCGCCGCCGCCGACCAGCCGCCGCTAGTCGGCCGAGCACCACCCGATCTCGTTTTTTTTTCTTTCTCTTTTCATGTATCAATTTTGCAAATCAAAAATCTTTCATCTTTTAATTATGTGATTTAAACGATAAAATTAACTACGCAAAATAACATGCTTATTGCTTAAGCTCGAAGCTCGCTCCGATACCACTGTGAGGAAATCTACGCGGGAACGCAGCGGAATTTAAAATTTTATTTCCTTTTAACCAGGATCGACTTCGTTTAAGCAATAAACAAATAAGTAGTAGACGGTGGTTACCTTGGTTGATCTAAAAGATCGACGCTTTGACCGTCTAAGGAGAGTAGTTCCGCATAGAGCCGCCAAAGTGTTCGGCCTCTACCGCTTGTCCACACGAACAGCCCGCGCCGGAATCCCATCATGGATTGCTATCGGAAAACTCCGGTTGCTAGACCGGCCCTTTTCCCCTCTCTCCAACTCTCTCTAGGATGCTTTCTATTTTACACAAGAACTATTAGCTCTTGGAATTGTGATGTCCCAAAGAGCTTGACACCCACCTCTTATTTATAGTGGTTGGGGGTGCCCCTAGTACAGTAGAGGAGAAAAAAACATTTTTCCAATAAAATAAGGAAAATATATTTGATTGATTTATCTCATTTAATTTAATATCTTATATTAAATAAATCTAGGATATTGTCAATATCTTATATTGAATATTTCCAAGATATTGTCAATATCTTATATTTAGATTATTACCATAAATCAATTTACACATGTGTATATATCACATATATATTACACATATAAATATATAGATTTTTGTCCAAAAGGACAAAATTATCAAAAATTCGGGATAGAAGGAAACTGTAATTTAATAAAGACAAAAGTAACAATTATGAAGTAACAAATATGAAGTAACAAATGTGGAATAAAATAAATATGAAGTAACAATTGTGAAACACAAAGTAACATTAACACGTGAAGTAACAATTTTAAAGTAACAATTGTGATTTTTGTCCTTTATAATCATGAAAATATTACTTTTGTCCTTCCAGACCCATTTATTAATTTTTTTGTCCTTGTGGCCCATTTCCCCTATAAATCTATACATATATATTTTGGAAACAAGTGTACACATGCATATCTAATATGCTTCATACGCTGGAAGCACACATGTATATATATGTGTTATTTTATTTTATTTTATTAATATCTAATATTAATAATAGGTAATACCATTAATTAAATTGCACAATTCAATTGTATCACTTATACACATATGTGGCGCCACTTATCAATATAAGTGTATTTAATTAATCAACTTAATTAATATCTTATATTTAATTTATTCATAATAAATAAATACCACCATATTAATTTACCACTATAACCTTTATAGTACGAGATAAATTCTTTCCTTATTTGGTTATCAACTATAACCATATTTTAATCCGGCTAGATGTTCTTATGTGTGTGACCCGATAGGCTTCCGAATATGTTGGCCGTAGACACAAATTGCAAATTACGAAAATGCCCTTCATGCCTAACGATCACGGGATAGCATCTAGCAACAAACCGTGACCCCCAATCATCGGAATAGTCAAATGCAATGACTACTACCTTTCATGTGAAAGCGAGCCATCGTGTAACTTACAATCCTATCATTTGTAATAATATCCATACAACAGACGTCGAAAGTGTCAAACATTAACGACCGTATCTTATAATCTGGATATCATGCTCTCTTGAAGTAACTCATTTACTCCCACTTTGCAAAGATTCACGAGAGTAAGACATTCCTTATGTTAAGCCCTTTCGGATATTCACCCCTACCGATAGGCACGCGATTCCTGCAGACGACCATACATGTATACTCCGCATGCTTCAGTATCATACCCAATCACTACCGCATGATCACCCCATGGCTAGGGGAAACCTCAATAGTGTCAAAGCATAACAATCCACACCGTGATGCCATGAAGACTCCGGTCCAAAGGATAATTACACAACCGCCACATAGTGTGACACTTAACAGTGTAAGTGGTTCAGTCTAACGTATGCATTCTCTAATACACGTCCACGTACATTCCAAGTGTCTCTACACTTCGATAGACGAGATCTATCCCTACCTTTAAAGACAGAAGACATCTAATACGTGCTAGCCTGTTTATACTATCAATGCCCTGTTTAATAGTACATCAGCCTAGAGACATTTAAGTATCAAACTTGTTAAAGTGATTAGAGATCTCATCAACCATAATCGCCTATCACGGTTTCTCTATCACAGTTTAATACTAAGGACGTTATCATATAGCAATTCATAATTGGTCCTTTAAAAGAACATATATATGACAACATAAAAGCCTTTTAATATATATATAAACACAAAGAAATAGTAGAAATGATCCGACCCGGTCGGATCCGGTCCAACCCGATTGGGTTTAGGACACTATTTCAACACTTTCGTGCTGAGAAAGGAGATAGAAAGTCTTTTTGCCGCAACAAGTTCCCGGACATGGTGAAAGTCGATCTCAATATGCTTTGTGCGGGCGTGAAAGACGGGATTATGAGCAAGGTAAGTAGCGCCAATATTATCACACCATAGAACAGGGGCCGTAGGGAGAGTAACGTGCATTTAAGTGAGCAAACTGCATAGCCATTGAACCTCCGCAGCAGTGTTAGACAAAGATTTGTATTTGGCCTCAGTGCTGCTTTTAGAGACCGTAAGGTGTTGCTTGGAACGCCAGCTGATAAGATTGTTTCTAAGGAACACACAATAAGCACCAATCGACCTGCGGTTATCAGGATCAGCTGCCTAATCAGAATCCGAGTAAGCATTAAGTGTGATGGGAGAGTGCCTGGAGAAGAATAACCCTTCAGAAATAGATTGTTTAAGGTAACGCATGATACGCTTAACTGCGAGCCAATGATCATCAGAAGGAGCGTGCATGAACTTGCTAACTTTGTGAACAACGAAGTCAATGTCAGGATGAGTAAAGCTGAGGTACTGCAAGCCGCTGACGATGGTACGATATAAAGAGGGATCGGCAAAGGGAGAGTCAGACGTAGCAGTAATGCGGGTGGAAGCAGACATCGGTGTAGGGAATGGCTTAGATTTATCCATGGCAGCACGCTGAAGAAGCTGTAAGATGTATTTTCATTGGGTAAGATAGAGGCCATCCGGGGTAGAGAGAGCCTCAACACCTAAGAAGTAAGAAAGAGAGCCAAGGTCCTTGACCGGGAATTGCGAGCCAAGATATTTAATTACCTATTCAACAACAGCAGAGGAAGTACCAGTAATAATAACATCATCAACATATATAAGAATGTAGACGCGATCATGGCCATGCGAATAAATATACAGAGAGGTATCCGCTTTGGAGGCGGTAAAGCCAAAGCGAGAAAGAGTATCCGTAAATCAAGAAAACCAGGCACGAGGGGCCTGACGAAGACCATATAAGCTGCGCTTAAGACGGTAGACATAATCTGGATAGTCGGGATGCATAAACCCCTAAGGCTGCTGTATGTAAACAGGTTCAAAAAGATAACCATGGAGAAATGCATTTTGAATGTCGACCTGTCGGATGGACCACCCCTGTGTAACCGCTAAAGAGAGCAGCAAGCGAATAGTAACCGGCTTGACCACCAGACTGAATGTCTCAAAGAAATCCACACCTTCAGTTTGATGGAACTCCTTAGCTACGAGCCGAGCTTTGTGGCATTCGAAGCGCCCATCAACATGATGCTTGGTCCTGTACACCCATTTGTTACATACAACATTCATATTATACTGAAATGGAACAAGGTCCCAAATATTAGTACGAAGCAACGCATTAATTTCCTCTCTCATTGCATTACGCCAAATGTGGTGTTTTGAGGCTTCTGTGTAGGAAGTCGGTTCGGAGGTGCTGACGGTGTTGACGAGGGCCCGAGGTAGAGGATAGCGGATGAAACCTGGCATTTGAGTGGGTTTAAAGGATTTAGTTTTGGTGCGAGTGATCATAGGATGCGGTGGAGGGGGGTCACGAGAGGGAGGGGAAGGATGGGAGGCCGAGCTGGGAACAGATAGGGCCGGAGATGCATGAGGGGAGGGAGAAGGAGGGTCGGCCATGATGGATGGATGGGCCATGGTGGGTGGAGGCGCGAGAGATGCGGGTAAAGGAACCGTGATAAGATTGTGAATCATAGGGGTTGGTGAGGGAGTATAAGGAAAGATATTTTCATCAAAGGTGACATGGCGGGCAATATAGACACGGCCTGTCGATAAGTCTAGGCACTTATAGCCATGGTGATTTGGACTATAGCCGAGGAAAATACATGATTTGGAGCGGAAGTCAGTTTTGTGGTGGTTGTAAGGGCGAAGATGGGGCTAGCAAGCACAACCGAAGACACGAAGAAAGGAATAGTCAGGAGAGCGACCGAAGACCATTTCATACGGGGATTTGTCATTGAGGACTCGAATAGGAAGGCGATTGATAAGGTAGGTGGCGGTGACGAAGGCATCTTACCAATAGGGAAGGGGAGATTAGATTGAGCAAGAAGGGATAGACCGACTTCGACTATTTGGCGGTGACGCCGTTCGATAGCACCCACTTGCTCGTGAGTGTGTGGGCATGAAAGACGATGAATAATTCCAAGGGAAGTGAGATATTGGGAGAGATGATGATACTCACCACCCCAGTCAGTTTGTAAGACTTTAAGCTCTGTGTTAAATTGACGTTCAATCATGGTAAGAAAATCAAGAAAAACAAGTTAAACATCGGATTTACGTTTAAGCGGAAAAACCCATAAATATTTGGTAAAATCATCAATAAAGCTAACATAATAACGGGAACCATAAATGGAAGATTCAATACATGGACCCCAAACATCGGAGTAAATCAAATCAAGAGGTGCTGAAGAAGTAAAATCTGAAACATATAAAGGTTGACGATGACTCTTAGCCAATTGACAAGGGGCACACACATTATGTAGTGCTTTATTCGGTAAACTAATAGACAAACTTCCTAAAACTTGATGAAGAACAGGAAACGAGCAGTGACCGAGACATTGGTTCCAGGTTGAGGAAGGACTGGAGGAGGCGGCAAAGGCTTGAACTGGAGAGCGGTTGAAGGTAGACGAGAAGCGATAGAGTCCATCTTTGACAAATCCCCTATGATGGATGCGGC
The DNA here is from genome assembly GCA_026214975.1 of Gentiana macrophylla. Lineage (NCBI taxonomy): Eukaryota > Viridiplantae > Streptophyta > Magnoliopsida > Gentianales > Gentianaceae > Gentiana > Gentiana macrophylla. The sequence continues at coordinate 78,465 of JAOBSW010000446.1, forward strand.
CCGAGTAGTCCTTTACAAGAAAGTAGTTATTATGAAATTCAAAATATACAGAATTATCATGAGCAAATTGGTGGACAGAAATTAAGTTGGTAGTAAGGGCGGGGGAAACTAAAACATTATGTAATAAATATGTACGCGTAGGAGTAGAAATAGATGAAGAACCGATGAGAAATTTTTAAACCTGTACCGTCACCGACATGTACTTTGTCCGGACCATTGTATGGTTCGTAGGAGAGATTCAAATTCTGGAAATCGTTGGTCATGTGATGCGTTGCTCCTGTGTCGGGTATCCAATCATTAGTATAGGCTGGTTGTGATTGATACATGTGGTAGGCATATGGTGGATGAGGGTTGGGATTGGGACAAGGGTTTGGGTAATTGTATTGAGAAGTAGAGGCTGGTTGCTGATTACAACAGTAGTAGCAGGTCTGGGCTGTGTGGCCAATTTGGGAGCAGATTTGGCATGTGGGTGCAGATTCACCATTATATGAGGGACGGGAGAGCCTCGGCCCCGGCCACGCCCCCGTCCTCGAGGATTGTTATAACCACGACCACGGCTGGAAGGAGTGGTCACGGAAGAGGAAGTGGCATGAGCAGCAGCAGAGGTGGGGTGGGAAGTCGGAGAAGATGACGGCGAAAGATTGGCCGGACGGTGGTGTAGGAGTCGTGATTCAGTGGTAAGAAGCTGAGCATAAACCTCGTCAATGGTGATGGTTGATCGAGCTCCAACATAGTCACAAAGGCGTCATAATTAGGCCCCAAACCTGCTAGAAGATACGCAATGAAGTCATCGTCGGGAAGAGGGTGGCCGGCGAGAGACAAGTCATCGGCAATTTTCTTCAATTGAAAATAATAATCTGCAGCGGTCATATCCTTCTTACGGGTGCTGGCCAATTCAGTACGAAGTTGGATCATTCTGGAACGAGTGGAAGAGGCGAAAGACGTTTGGAGAGCAGCCCATATCTCCGACGATGAAGTTGCAGTATAAACTTGGGTCAAAACATCATCCGACAACGAGGAGGTTATCGTGCTTAGTATGAGATTATCTTGTTTGGACCAGTCCGTATAAGCAGGATTCGGCACGGTTGCACCGGCTGAGTCTTTGATGGTGTCGTCGGGTGGTTTTATCTAGTCATCCAAGTAACCGTAGACGCCCTGGCCCTTAAAATAGGGGACGATTTGAGCTCTCCATAGATGATAGTTGTTTCTAGTGAGTTTGGTGATATGGATAGAGGAAGAGGGGGAGAAAGAAGGATAGGAGGGAGAGGAAGCATTGGTGCCGGAAGTAGCCTCTGTGGCGGCGGAAATGGTTGAAAGCCTGAAGAAGAAGACGACAAATTTTTCTTCTTTTTTTGTGTGGTTTGTAGGGTTTAGGAGAGGGGATTCGGCGTAACACAAAAGAGAGAATACCATATTGGGAGTGAAACAATCAAATATTTCCATTGATTTATGATGTGATTACAACCGAGTTTATATAGGCACACAATCTTAGCCAACAAGTAAATGATAAATACAAATATTTAAAAGATATATTTAAACCAATTTCTCATTATCTATAATATCCTCAACACCTTGTGTTAAGAGCCTTGTATTTCTTCAACATAGAAATATGGAACACAGGGTGAATCTGAGAATGAGCAGGGAGCTGTAACTTATAGGCCACAGGGTTAATCTTTTCAATAATCTTATAAGGACCAATGTACCTTGCTGCTAGTTTCACATGTCTCCTCACTGCTACTGTTTGCTGTGTATATGGTTGAAGTTTCAAGAACACCAAGTCACCAACTGCATATTCCTTGTCCTTTCTTCTATTATCACCAAAGTATTTCATCCTGCCTTGTGCATAAACCAATTGATCTTTGAGTTCCTTGGCTACTAGCTGCTTATGCTTCAGAAATTCCCCACATTCTGGAACTGTTGATCACCAAAACTTCCCAAAGGTATAGAGACAGGCTTATACACATACAGGGCTTCGAAAGGAGTCATGTTCAAGGATGTGTGATAGTTACTATTATACCAGAACTCTGCCATGGTTAACCATCTACTCCACTGTCTGGGCCTGATAAAACACATGCATCTAAGATATAACTCCATACACTGGTTAACTCTTTCAGTCTGACCGTCAGTCTGGGGGTGGTAGGCGGTTGATAGGGATAATTTGACACCAGCCAACTTTATCAACTGTTTCCAGAAAGTGCTTGTAAATACCCTATCTCTGTTAGATACTATGTCTTGGGGCAACCCATGGTATTTGTATATCTGGTGAAAAACTACATCTGCAACTTCTTCAGCTCCAAAGTGGGTAGGTAGGGCTATAAAATGGCTATATTTGGTCAACCTATCCACCACTACTAAGATCACAGTTTTCCCATCAGGGTTGGGTAGGCATTCAATAAAATCCATATTGATGTCTTGCCAGGCCTGGGTTGGAATCTGTAATGGATGTAGTAACCCAGGATAAGCTTCATGTGAGTCCTTACATTGTTGGCAGGTAAGGCACTCAGTTACAATCTTCTGTACATCTGCTCTCATCCCAGGCCAAAAGAATAGGCCACTTAGTCTTTTGTAACAAGCATTAATCCCTGAGTGTCCACCTATTGGTCCCATGTGCAATTGATGTAGTAATTGCCCCCATAATTCCCTATTTTGCCCTACACAAATCTTGCCTTTAAATTTTAGGATGCCTTGCTGCAATGAGAACTCTGGCCATGATTGATGATCTACCAATAGTGCACTAATCTTGTCAATAGCCCATGTATCCCCTTTATAGCTACTCAACACTTGTTCAATCCATGTTGGAACCACTAATGTAATAGAGCATGAGGTGCCTTCTAGATGTGGTTGCCTGGATAGGGCATCTGCAACCACATTATCCTTACCCTTTTTGTACTCAATGGTGAAGTCCAGCCCTAATAACTTAGAAACTCCTTTCTGTTGTAGTTTTGTGGTTGCCTTCTGATCCAATAGGTACTTGAGACTTTGCTGATCAGTTTTAATTATGAATCCCCTGTCCTGAAGGTAATGCTTCCATTTGCCAAACTGCTAGGATCACCCCCAACAGTTCCTTCTCATATATGGAGAGTCCTAATTATCTAAAGTTAAAGGCCTTACTCAGATAGGCTATAGGTCTCCCCTGCTGCTGAAGTACAGCTCTAATTCCCTTACTGCAAGCATCAGTTTCTACATAAAAGGGAAGAGAGAAGTTAGGTAAGGCCAATACAGGTGACTTACACAAACTCCTTTTGAGCTCCTCAAATGCTGTTTCAGCTTCCACATTCCAGTGGAAATTGTCCTTCTTAAGTAATTCTGTCAATGGCTTAGCAATAGTCCCATACCCTTTGAAAAACCTTCTGTAAAATCCTGTTAAGCCCAGAAAAGCCCTCAATTTTGTAATATTGGTTGGTATGGGCCATCCCAATACTGCTTTAATCTTTTCTTCATCTGCTTGCACCTCTCCATTCTGAATCACATGCCCCAGATATTGGATCTGTCTTTGTGCAAATGAGCACTTACTAGGCTTTGCATAGAACTTGTGTTCTCTGAGCAATTCCAATACTAACCTCAAAAGTGCTCCAAGTGTGAAGGCAAGTCTGGATTGTATATGAGAATGTCATCAAAAATTACAAGTACAAACTTCCTTAAGTAGGCCTGTAGCAAGTTGTTCATGGCCTTCTGAAAGGTTGCTGGGGCATTGGTAAGCACAAATGGCATGACCCTAAACTCATAATGGCCACTATGAGTTACAAAGGCTGTCTTAAGGATGTTTGATTCCTTCATCCTAATTTGGTGGAAACCTGACCTCAGATCCAACTTAGTGAACCACTATGCTCCTCCCAACCCATCCAATAAATCATCAATGAAAGGAATTGGATACATATCTTTAATGGTGAGGTCATTAAGTTTCCTATAATCAATGCACATTCTCCAACATCCATCCTTCTTCCTTACTAGTAACATTGAGGAGGCAAAATGACTATTACTGTCTTGAATTACTCATTGTTGAATCATCTGAGATATCAAGTGCTCTATTTCTGTCTTCTGTTGGTGAGGATACCTGTATGGCCTCTGTTTGAATGGTTCCGCACCCTCCTTTAATGTGATATTGTGTTCTAACTGTCTGGTTGGTGGTAGCTCTGTAGGTTCCACAAACACAGACTGGTACTGTGCAATAATGACTCAATCTCTGGTGGATGTGAAGATAGACTACCAGGATCAGTCATCTCCATTCTACTAAGGCAACCAAACAAACCATATGCCCCCTTTTTAAATTTCTTCTTGAAACTGCTGCAACTGATTAGTTTTAATTGCGCTGCCTCAACTTGTCCTAATAATACAATTTCTGCACCATCTTTTTGAAAGGGCATTTGCATTTTGTAGAAATCAAGGGTCATTGGACTTTGTGCTTCATCCAATCAACTCCCAACACCATTTCACAACCCCCAAGTTTAATTAATCTGACATCATGCTGAAATATGTACCCTTGCATGAGCCGAGGAAGGTTGGGGCATACCATGTCACTCACCATCTTAGTCCCATCTGTAATAGTGACTATCATAAGTCTGGTGGCCTCAATTATACAGTTTAGTTCACTGGCAGGGGAGCTATCTAGGAAAGTGTGAGAGCTCCCACTGTTAATAAGGATGCTAATAGGTTTCTTCTTCAAGATACCTTGTATTCTGATAGTGCTGGAAGTAAGTTGGCCAGTCATAGAGCTGAAGGAGGGTTGAGAATTTTCTTGGGGATCCTCTACGGAGATTCTAGCTAGTGTGGGGTCATATTCAACAACAATTTCCCCATATACTTCCTCATCATCAGCAAGCATAAAATGCAGCTGCTGGTTCTTACACTTGTGCCTTGGGAAGCATTTTTCATCACATCTGAAGCATAGGCCCTTGGCCTTCTTATCTTGTAGCTGGGTAGGGGTGATGGTTCTTTGTGTAGTCACAGACATCTCCTTACCCTTTTCAGTTAGCTTACTGGGAAAAGGAGAGAATCTAGAACTATATGCCAGTGGTGTTGATTGAGTTGTCCTGCTCGCAGTTTTAGGCTTGGTCACAAAGTTCCCCACCATGGACTCATGTGCTCTGGCTACCTGTAAGGCCCTCTCCAGTGTGGTAGGGTCATGGATCTTTACCATTCCTTTAATCTCATCTACAAGGCCCCAAATGAAGCAGTCAATGTAAAACTTCTCAGATAAATCGGGATTCTGTTGAGCTATGTAAATCATAAGTTCTTCAAACTTTCTTTGATATGCTTCCACTGTACTGGTCTGTTTTAGGTCCCTGAACTCCCCTACCAAATCACTGAGCGTTTGCACCGTGAATCTCTTGCACAATGTTGTGCTAAACTCCCGCCCATTTAACCACATGATGCTTACGTCTCCACCCACCATACCACAGATCTGCAGCTCCCCTTAAGTAGATCACTGTAATCTTGACCATTTGTCCTTCTTCTATCTCATTTATATCAAATTATTCATCACATTTCCGAATCCATTCTTTGGGACCGGTACCATCGAATGTCGGTAAGTTTAACTTAGGCATTTTATGATTATTATCTTTCCTTGCGTGTGCTAAATTTGAGCTCTCTGGTTCCAAATTATGTGAAGTGTGCCCGGAATGTGTACCAGGAATGGGCAGTAAAGGAGCAGAAACAACAGATTTCTGAGTGTTTAGCTTTCTTACCTCTTCTGATAACCCAGCTAGTGTTAGGAAATCTACGCGGGAACGCAGCGGAATTCAAAAATTTATTTCCTTTTAACTAGGATCGACTTCGTTTAAGCAATAAACAAATAAGCTAGTAGACGGTAGTTACCTTGGTTGATCTAAAAGATCGACGCTTTGACCGCCTAAGGAGAGTAGTTCTGCATAGAGCCGTGTTGGAGAGATTTTGCATCATTTAACAAAAGAAAATTTATAAACCCTAACTACCATGCAAAACTAACTCCTAACCGGCCGAATACCGGGTAATTGCTAGTAAAGTTGGATGAGTAAGGGGTCGATCCACAGGGAATTGGGCTGTTGAAACTAATTTTATTAACTCTCCTAAGATTGTCACTATTATTACTAAACCCTAAAACTGAAAACGAAATAAACTAAAGAACAAACATAGAACAAATAAAATAAATCTAAACTCTAAACTACGAAAAACGATAAAACAAAGATACATGGGATCAAACAATCATACAAACTAAGTGATTTCAATCCTATATTCATCTCATGATTTCAATTCAAATTGTGGTTTCACCTTTACACGAGACACAAACCCCTAATCTCTTAGTGAATCCGTATTCTCAAGCTATGAATTCCTAATTCCTTAGTGAATTCAATTATCGATCTCTCCTCTTCCGAATGTTGAGACCAATATTCAAACAAAACGAAGGTGTAGATTCAAGTTAACTCTCGTATTTTAGAATCTAGCAACCTAGATAATTAACCAATTAATTTGTCACGAATTAACGATTATAAATCCTATCTTTCTATGGTGATCTAACGTTACTCAACTTCCGTATGTTGTAACTATCAATTAGTAAACGATCTCTCGATATACGTTCACACAATAGCATCATAAACATAAAAAGATACAACATGAATTAAAGATCACAAAAATAAATAAAGATTGAATAAATTAAAAACGAGATTAAACTCACATAGTTTGGACACTTGGATGAATCAATTAATCAACGAACAAGAAGCGGAAAAAAAAAACGACATCCTAATCTAACCCGGATCACCCGAGCACAAGGCTCGGGTGACCGCCTATAGCCAAGTTGCATTCTTTGTTTGCTAATTTGCGGCTGAAATATTTGATTATGGGAATTATATGAATTATATCATCTTAGGTTTAGCTTGCATGCGCATATATATAGGACTAAAAGCGTTTGAATGAATACATGCTGATGTCGGCTTAATTAATCCTTTTCCAAGTAGGGTTTGCATGCGGCTATTCTTCAGCAAAGTAAGGCGGTTTATGCCTCAGTCGGTAGCAGACGGGCGTTCGGAATTGTGGACGCTCGTTCAGGATGAACCGGACTCTCTGTTCTGATTCTTCAACATGGATATTTATTGGAATAAAACTTCTAAAATTCATATCTTGAGTTGTAGACCTCCAAAAATTATGATCCGAATGTCATAAAAAAGCTCTCGGAAAACTCTACAACTTTCATTAGGACTCTTCTTCAGAAAACGCCTTTTGATTAGCCCGTCAGTATTACAGTATATTTCGGGATTTTCCACTTTTTCAGCAACAGCATCCAAACTTGTAACGCTCATATCTCGGGCCTCGTAAGTCGGAATGAAGTGATTCAAAATCCTGTAGAATCCACTCTTCAAGCCCTACAACTCTTCTCTTGAGGTCCAGAGTCAAATCGGTTGTTATCATATCAAGAACTGCGTTGCAAGGTCGTCACTACCCGGAATCCTGATTTTCCGACATTTATCTTGCTTGATTTCTTTTCCACTCGAATTTATCTCTTTAAAATCATCTTTTCCATCAACAATGTGTATCTACAATGTAGGAAAAACATACCAAAGCGTAACACAATCCTAAAATAATATAAAATCATGATTTAAACACATAAATCGCTACGTTTTGCAATTTAACCTATTAGAAACACCATTTACTCAATTAATCGATTATAAGCTCGAATTCTACGAAAAACATCCATATATGGGGAATATTGATATAAAATATATCCTTATAAAACACTACAAATTGTCCCTTAACAACTCCCCCACACTTATCTTTTGCTTGTCCCGAGCAAAACAAAACAAAGTCAAGCTCGAGACAAATAAACATCCATACAAATATGAAGTATATTCAATAACTTAGAAGTTCACCCGTGTAGTGTGTGCATAGCCATAATAAACTTCCACTAAGTTCCACAATTTGAAATTGATTCAAACAAAACTAGCCAACATCCCATTTAAATTAGAAATATAAAAATGATTATAACATGCACCTCACAAAACATGCTTATTCCAAAAAGAAATAGTAGAGAATATCTAAAACATTTCTGACAGACTCAGAGGATAATCCCTACAACATATCCTTCAGTTTATACTGGGTATAAGATTAACGATAACTAAGTCCTTACTTATTCATAATAATATATTTCAATATTTTCACTTTTTCACACTTTTCTAACACACATCGAATAAGCTTTTGCCTCATAGCGAGAATAGGACATTTCAAGATAATCCCTACCTTACTCCAATCATAAGGCGACTATAAACTGATCGTCGTGAGCTTTGGTCATCATAGTGGAATAGGACATACGTGGTACACCCTACCTCACCCAAATCATCGACTAGCTTCCAACACACACAATTACAATTATGTTTACTTAGAGATTTTCTCGGTGGCAATGGAAGAGATTATTTTCTAAGTATGACCACCATTGAGCATAACACCTCAAGTAAACAATTTATTACCATTGCAAAGACTTAATCACGTTTCACTTATCACATTCAAACTTACTGAGATATTCACAGATATGTCATACTTTAATCCTAGAATACAAACTACTAAACTTTTCAAGAATTGTACATAAGCAAAGAAACATGCTATAATCATCAAAAATCTCCAACTAAAATGGGGTAGGCTTTCAACATTTAGCTCATCATTTACTATGGCATGTGAAAAGAGTGTCGGGTGAAACAACTAAAATTACTAAATATACGAATATAGCAAAAATGATATAAACTCAAGCAAAGATATGCCTTTGTCTACTCGGGATATAACAAAAATTTGAAAATTAAGCACTTTTCATAGAAATACTAAAAATATGAGCAAACGAAAGTAGACACATAAATCATCTATCCCTTCCCCACACTTAGATTGCAACTTGTCCTCAAGTTATACTGAGAAATAAAAATTAGAGAACTTAGGTGATTGGATGTCGGCAATTCCGGAAAAATCGGTAAAAACAAAATTCTTTGCATAGCTCAGAGAGATCGTGGAGCATCACAGGTAAGCCTGAATTCATCGTGAAAGTGCACAATAGCTATCAAAAATATCCTGTGCAGACTTAATTAGTGCAAAAGAGTCTACGGGAAAAGAAAAGATTACATATATAAAGCACATGAAGAAAAGGATCATAGAGATTTTTCAACTTAAGCTCAACTAAAGATTGAATACTATACATGAAATACTACAAAGTCGTAGGCTAGGTGCAACTATATGGAAATATACTACAATGCAATCTACATGATATGCAATCCTAAAAATAAAAAAAATAAAAAAAAATAAATTCTGACAGGCTCAGGCTGAGCAAGTTGAGAGGACAACCCTACAGTGACTACGGCCCGTGCAGAATCAGAAAAAAAAAATGAGGTAGTATTACGGAAACCGACAGTTAACTACACTCAAGAAAAATAAAAGAAAAATAGGAAAACAATGCAACTAGATGACATGCAACTAAATGATATGCATCTGAATGATATGCAAAAATAAAAGAAAATAAAAGAAAGAAAACTAGCCCACTAATTAGCAACACGACATGTATAAAATAAACGTCTACCAAATAATGACAAAGTTACGATAAGCATGCAGTCTTTGTTCATTACATGCGATGTAGACGCGCGCCTTAAGACTTCGTCAAAAGTGATAGCATTATGGAAACCAACGATTAGCTATACTAAGCAGATATAACTCACATGGAAAAGGACGTAGCATACGGAAAACCGACAGTAGCTACCCAAATGAGTTACAAAAATAACAAGGAAGCACATAAGTCTCAAAGCTTAAAAGATTCATCATAACGATATGTAGCACACGGAAACCGACATTAGCTACTAAATAACAATAAGAACAGTTATAGCGTACGAGAACCGACAGTAACTATAACTTGCATAGATGAATCATGTATAAGGAATAAGATCAATTATTTAACATGGATTCAGTAGATGGAAAGATATAAACATGCTAGTTCAGAACATCTACGTAAAGATAATTAGCCACAGAAGCTCGTATGAAAACAATCCAAATTAAATAAAGCATGAAAAACCAAGATAAGGAGAATTTGAGAACCTGGACTGGCGTTCAATTATTCAGACGGGCGTTCAGGGAAATTTCAGCTTCGGACGAGCGTTCAACAAAGCAGACGCTCGTTTGCCATGAAAACAGACCGGACGAGCGTTCATAGATTATAGACGCCCGTCTGGTTCTTCAAACCAGAACAGAGTTGAAACTGCTGGGACGGACGAACGTCCATCCAACCAGACGCTCGGTTACCTGCATGTTAGAAGTATCGGACGGGCGTTCACTTACGTGAACGCTTCGTTCGATCATCGAATTTGCACGTAAACAAGCGAGAAAAACACGAAACCCTAATTATCCTAAACAAAATCATCACAAGCAGCCTTATCACATTAAAGCACAGAGGTCGATTAGATAACACAAAGCGGTTAATTCACGTGTCATAAATCGAGTAAAAAAACTTTTGCACATTCTTAACCCAACGGTTATCGAAACACGGCAAAATAAAAAAACCTCAATTTATTCAACGCTACTTTTATTGAAAAACAAAAACAAAAACACGTAACAAAATAGAAAAATTAATTCAATTAGATTCAACAAAACACCGATTCCCCGGCAACGGCGCCACTTTTGTTGGAGAGATTTTGCATCATTTAACTAAAGAAAATTTATAAACCCTAACTACCATGCAAAACTAACTCCTAACCGGCCGAATACCGGGTAATTGCTAGTAAAGTTGGATGAGTAAGTGGTCGATCCATGAGGAATTGGGAACATTGAAACTAATTTTATTAACTCTCCTAAGATTGTCACTATTATTACTAAACCCTAAAAGCGAAAACGAAATAAACTAAAGAACAAACATAGAACAAATAAAATAAATCTAAACTCTAAAACTACTTAAAAACGATAAAACAAAGATACATGGGATCAAACAATCATACAAACTAAGTGATTTCAATCTATATTCATCTCATGATTTCAATTCAAATTGTGGTTTCACCTTTACACGAGACACAAACCCCTAATCTCTTAGTGAATCCGTATTCTCAAGCTATGAATTCCTAATTCCTTAGTGAATTCAATTATCGATCTCTCCTCTTCCGAATGTTGAGACCAATATTCAAACAAAACGAAGGTGTAGATTCAAGTTAACTCTCGTATTTTAGAATCTAGCAACCTAGATAATTAACCAATTAATTTGTCACGAATTAACGATTATAAATCCTATCTTTCTATGGTGATCTAACGGGAATTTTTCCCAGCATACCACCATTTTCTGCTCCTCATCCCATGAATACCACCCAAGGCAAAAAAAAAAAAAATTGGGACGCGATTTTCTCCCATTTTTCCACAAATGTGCACGATCTTAAGGTCTTGAATCCCCTATTGGGTTCCCTTCCCAATAGGGGTTTAGTTTGGTTCCAAAACACCTAAATCGCTAAAACGGGAGTGGTATTTGGGGAATGCAGTGGTAGTCACAGAAAAAGGCTGTCTCAAAAGTGGTATTTGGGGAAATGCCTCGATCTAACGTTACTCAACTTCCGTATGTTGTAACTATCAATTAGTAAACGATCTCTCGATATACGTTCACACAATAGCATCATAAACATAAAAAGATACAACATGAATTAAAGATCACAAAAATAAATAAAGATTGAATAAATTAAAAACGAGATTAAACTCACATAGTTTGGACACTTGGATGAATCCATTAATCAACGAACAAGAAACGGAAAAAAAAACGACATCCTAATCTAACCCGGATCACCCGAGCACAAGGCTCGGGTGACCGGCCTTGTAGCCAAGTTGCCGCTGCTGTTTGCTAATTTGCGGCTGAAATATTTGATTATGGGAATTATATGAATTATATCATCTTAGGTTTAGCTTGCATGCGCATATATATAGGACTAAAAGGCGGCTGAATGAATACATGCTGATGTCGGCTTAATTAATCCTTTTCCAAGTAGGGTTTGCATGCGGCTATTCTTCAGCAAAGTAAGGCGGTTTATGCCTCAGTCGGTAGCAGACGGGCGTTCGGAATTGTGGACGCTCGTTCAGGATGAACCGGACTCTCTGTTCTGATTCTTCAACATGGATATTTATTGGAATAAAACTTCTAAAATTCATATCTTGAGTTGTAGACCTCCAAAAATTATGATCCGAATGTCATAAAAAAGCTCTCGGAAAACTCTACAACTTTCATTAGGACTCTTCTTCAGAAAACGCCTTTTTGATTAGCCCGTCGTATTACGAGTATATTTCGGGATTTTCCACTTTTTCAGCAACAGCATCCAAACTTGTAACGCTCATATCTCGGGCCTCGTAAGTCGGAATGAAGTGATTCAAAATCCTGTAGAATCCACTCTTCAAGCCCTACAACTCTTCTCTTGAGGTCCAGAGTCAAATCGGTTGTTATCATATCAAGAACTGCGTTGCAAGGTCGTCACTACCCGGAATCCTGATTTTCCGACATTTATCTTGCTTGATTTCTTTTCCACTCGAATTTATCTCTTTAAAATCATCTTTTCCATCAACAATGTGTATCTACAATGTAGGAAAAACATACCAAAGCGTAACACAATCCTAAAATAATATAAAATCATGATTTAAACACATAAATCGCTACGTTTTGCAATTTAACCTATTAGAAACACCATTTACTCAATTAATCGATTATAAGCTCGAATTCTACGAAAAACATCCATATATGGGGAATATTGATATAAAATATATCCTTATAAAACACTACAAATTGTCCCTTAACAAGCCGCCCAAGTGTTCGGCCTCTACCGCTAGTCCACACGAACAGCCCGCCGGAATCCCATCATGGATTGCTATTGGAAAACTCCGGTTCTTAGGACGCCCTTTTCCTCTCTCCAACTCTCTATAGGATGCTCTCTATTTTACACAAGAACTATTAGTTCTTGGAATTGTGATGTGTTAAAAAGCTTGACACCCACCTCTTATTTATAGTAGAAGGTGGCGCCATATCAAAGTGTGGAGGAGAAGAAAACATTTTCCCAACAAAATAAGGAAAATATAATTGATTGATTTGTCTCATTTATTACAATATCTCATATTAAATAAATCTAGGATATTGTCAATATCTTATATTAAATATTTCAAGATATTGTCAATATCTAATATTGATTATCTCTATTTTATTACCATAAATCAATTTACACATGTGTGTATATATCACATATATATTGTTACACATATAAATCATTTATATATATATATATATATATATATATATATATATATATATATATTACATACATGCATGCATAGTACCAAACACTTTTGCACACACGCACACATAAGTATTATTTTATATATATTAATATCTAATATTAATATTTAGAATACTAATTAATTAAATTCACAATCCAAGTTGTATCTTATACACACAAAATTGCGCCACCTTTAGCCAATATTTTGGCATCCGAATATTCTTTAATTAATACAACATTATTAATATCTTGTATTTAATTTATTAATAATAAATAAATACCACCATATTAATTTACCACTATAACCTTTATAGTCTCGAGATAAACTTTCCTTATTTGGTTATCATTTATAACCACATTTTAATCCGACTAGATGTTCATATGTGTGTGACCCGATAGGCTTCCGAATATGTTGGCCGTAGACACAAAGTGCAAATTACGAAAATGCCCTTCATACCTAACGATCACGGGATAGCGTCTAGAAACACACCGTGACCCTCAATCATCGAAAGAGTCAAATGCAATGACTACTACCTTTCATGTGAAACAGTTACCGTGTAACTTACAATCCTATCGCTGTAATAATATCCATACGGTCGTTGGTTGAGTGTCAAAACATCAATGACCGTATCTTATAATCTGGATATCATGCTCTCTAGAAGTAACTCATTTACTCCCACTTTGCAAAGATTCATGAGAGTAAGACATTCCTTATAAGAAGACCATTTCGGATATTCGATCCCAATATAGGATATGCGATTCTCGGACGACCAATCATGTATACTCCGCATGCTTCAGTATCACACCCAATCACTACCGCATGATCGCCCCGTGGCTAGGGGAAACCTCAATAGTATCAAAGCATGACAATCCACACCGTGATGCCTGAAGACTCCGGTCTTAAGGATAATTACACAACCGCCACATAGTGTGACACTTAACCGTGTAAGTGTGTCAGTCTAACATACGCATTCTCTAATACACGTCCACGTACAGTCCAAATGTCTCTACACTTCGATAGACGAGATCTATCCCTGCCCTTAAAGACAGAAGACGTCTAATACGTGCTAGTCTGTTTATACTATCAATGCCCTGTTTAATAGTACATCAGCCTAGAGACATTTAAGTATCAAACTTATTAAAGTGATTAGAGATCTCATCAACCATAATCGCCTATCATGATTTCTCTATCACACTTTAATACTAAGGACGTCATCATATAACAATTCATAATTGGTCCTTTAAAAGAACATATATATGACAACAGAAAAGCCATTTAATATATGTATAAACATAAAGAAATAGTAGAAATGATCCGACCCGGTCGGATCCGGTCCAACCCGATTGGGTTTAGGACACTATTTCAACAGCTAGGATCTAGACTATATCATCGAAATGTTTGTTTGATTCATCCTTGTAACGGGCAAATGAGTCAGCAACCCTTTTGAATTCATCGATGATGCACTGTTGAAGCATCAATTGCTCTTCCACGGAAGCTTTGGATCGTGTTCCGTCGGCCATTGCTCTCACATGTTGGAGGATCAAGTCTCTGATACCAAATGTCATGAATCTCCAAGCAAAACTGGAAATTAAACTAAAAAATTGCAGATAATAGCAGAAGTGGGAAGGGAAAAGAGAGAAATAAGGAGATGAAGGTGAGGAGATTTATTAATTAGGAAGAAGAAGAGTACACAAATTATCAGCTGGTTCAACATCTCTGGGATTCTACACCTTATACCCCTTCTTCGACTAACAGACTAACAACTCACCATAACAAACAAGAAAGAGAATGAAAATGATGCTAAAGTCATGCCCACCAAGGTCAATAGGGTCATAACTGGAAAAACAGAGAAATACAATAATTTATTTAAATAATAAATACTCCATTCATGACAGACCGCACCAAAGCCAAACCAGCATAAGTCCTTCAAGATAGCACAATGAGGAAGAAAGCACAAAGTCCAAAGAATCAAGGGCCAGCAGATGAGAAAGACGAACGGTTTAATTAAGGATCTGGTACCAACCCGGTAGACAAAAAAACCCCAGAATATAGGGACAACGAGTTGAAACCATTTACCTCTTCGATCAATTCTTTTTCCATGGCGTCTAAATCTTCTACCGTGGGTGAGGAGGGGGGTTCTAATACAGATACACATGGATAGGGATGTTTTGGCCTTCCATGATGGATTGATGGAGAAATCTTCTACCGTGGGTGAGCAACTCCAACAATACAACAAAACATCAAATTGATGGAGAAATTGCCCTCCAATGGCCATAATTTTCCACCGTCAAATTGGTGGGAAGCCAGAAAAGTCCATCAAATTTGCTGCCAAAAGTGTCCACCGGCAATCACTGTTGATCTATTTTTTTTTCTTTTTTTTTCTTTAGTGAAGAAGCAATCAACTTTTAATAGAATATTTCTTTTTGTGTAGAACCATTGTAGTTGATTGATAAAATTTGATGTGAAGGTTACACCAAATGAATGATTTGGTGTAAAATTTGATGTACACCATTGGAGTTGCTATGAGAGAAGAGGTGATACGATGGGTTCTAACATAAAGGCATTCACATCAGGTGCACCATTTTTTATCTCTAAAATAATATTAAATAATACATATTCTTACAAAATCCCAATTCAAAAACCTCCATAACAACATCCCTATCATTATCCCTATAACATTTCAAATATTATTAAATAATACATATTCTACCTCACAACACTATTCATACACATTAAATATTTATTATTTCACTCTAGCAGCATCTCTATCCCTATAATTTTTAATAATTAAATATGTTTAGGGACGTGAATAGTGCATCCCCACAAGTAGAGATGCACTGTTCATATCCCTAAAAATAAATAGGGATAAAGACTCTGATGTGTGAGCTATTTGGGGTAAACTCTATTTTTTATCTTTATTTTAGGGATAGTGCACTATATAAGGCTTATGCTACGAATGCCCTAACGTGTGGTAAGGAATGAAACGTACGTTTTGAATTGTGTGAAACACGTGGATAGAAGTGAAAAGTCACGGGTGAAGGACATTAAAACGCTTGAGCGTAGTTTTGATTTTTGTACTATTTTGCACATTGAAAGGGAAAACAACAAGCTGGCGCATGAGCTTGTTGCCTTCTCTTTCAAGTCTGACTATTGAGTTTTTTTTGGAAATGTTGTACGCCGATTGGGTTTTGTACTAGTTAAAATTAATGAAACCTTTCTGATGATACAAATAGTGTCGCCACCATGTAGTCCCGGAAATAGACTCATCAATCGTAGTGGTCGCGACTACTGATCGGCGACGCTTAATGGTTCCGATGACGGGGTCAATCGGGTTATAAATTTATTTTACTTGACCACCAAATACTAGCAATAGCACTAGGTACATCATAGCATAGCGATGGTGAATCAAGGTCGATCCCTCAGGGAATCAAAATGTGGACCCTAGGTTTAAATAATTAATTCACCTAATTCGTTATTGGACAACAGTCTAAGACCAACATAAAAAGCTAAACAAACTCAAACTTAAAAGACACACACGTAATTAACCTTCCAATTACCAACGTTATCGTTTGGACCAAGGCGACTTATATAAGATAATCTAACTCATTAGCTGTCAATCTGGGTCGTATTCATATTTAATTGGCTACGGAGTCATCCCTTAACTTGACTTAGCAGACGGTTAGGTTCTTTAGATCACCGTGGTATTGTTACGTGACTTCACCTTTTGGGTTTCCATCTCATATAACTCACACGCTCATTACTCTAAGGATGCCGATATTAACCGTACACCTCGGCAGGCAACATTCCTATGGTTAGGCGTATTTCTAAACGATCGCTCAAGCCCTCGCCCTATTAACAATTACTTGGTAAGTCTCTTGTTAATCTACGATTTACGTATGACTAGGTGTCGACAATTCCTAATACAAAACTAATCTAGATCTTCTTTGAAAGTCCCGAAAGATCGTTCGTGAGCCGAACTAGGCGTCTTATATTGGTATTTCCTAATAACACGCTAATGAAAAAGCGACGAGCGGCGTAGCCGTAGCCATACCATCTTGAAAGTAAATTCAACTAGGTTAGACCCACCATAAAGACGCAAGGGACTTAATCGACAAAATTAGGGCTCGGTCGACCGAGTGAAGTGGCTCGATCGACCCGAACGACTCTGCTTCGCCACCCGGACGAATTCAACCCTAATTACATCCTAGAAATAATCTCTCGGTGTTTCCTTATACGTAAGCATTAAACGACAATTCATACATCACTTATATAAACTATCATAGATACACATTAATTAAATCAAATAGAGTAATGAATAAATCTAGATTATGACGTAGGTCATGGGATCCTCATTGACAAGGGGTCACCACCACCTAACGTCATAGCCGAGAATCACATCATCTAGCTATGTTTAATTAATTCAAACGATAAGAACATAATTGGAAGAATTAATTACTTGAAAATAAAACATGAAGATTAAGGGCTTACATTGTTGCAAATTTACTAACTTCTTTGAAAAACTCTCAATTTATTGTGCTCTTTTATGAATGATTGAATCAATGTATGAATATCTACATAATACTAATGACAATGTGTTTATATAGAGCTCAAAACCGACCTAGAAACCGACTAAGGATCGGATTCCCTAAACCCTAACCGACTTAAGTATCTATTTGGATGTCTTTGGGCTTTAAGTCCACTCGGTCGACCGAATATTTGGGCTCGGTCGACCGAGCCTTCACTGCTTCTGGGCTCTGTCTTCTATCTTCTGCTGGGCTCTGCATTGTCCTGGATCTTTAATTCCTTCTCCGTAGTCCGTCCATAATGCCCACTGTATTTATCATACAAAAACATAGTTTGTAATACCAAATACTTAATAAATTGCCGAAATGCATAATAATAAATCGTAACACGGGGTATATCTAAATTAGGCACTTAATGACTTATTATCACTCTCTTAAGGTTATTTCACATCAAAATCAAGGGTGAAGATTGCAGAATAATGGGTACAAATCGACCGTCATCAACTGCCCCCACTTAGCCTTTGATCGTCCCGATCAAAGTATTAATAAGTGATTCCCCATATGATCATTTTCCAGTGGTCACACCATACTCACACAAGAAACCCGAATCAACTCATACTATATATGCTAATAAGATATCCATTATTCCCTACTCAGTATGAATCGAAGTGATGTGTGCACATGCATTGGTTTTATAAATGTGGCATGATTAATGGTTATGCCCACTTTGAATTCTCAAGTCCCACCATCATGGCATTCCTCCGCTTAAGCCTCACTGAATGGGTAAAGCACTAGAACAATAAGCAAGAATATATCTATACGGTTTTTGGACTTGGAGACCGAGTACTACTCAAAGCCTCTTAAGAGTTGAATTTTTCAATTCTTCACATTTTTCAAATACTACAAATCTCAAGGAAGAAAACTTTTTAAAGTATCCCCCTATCTTAGATCAAATATAGCAATGAATATTACCACAAGCGCAAGGCTACTTTGGTAATTGACTACAAGCCCAGTGTTTAGCTCATTGGTAAAACACAGATATAACTCAAGCTTATTATTCCGCTTTTGTAGCTAGAAGATTAAGAATACGTCAGACGATAAGTATTGATTAGCAGGCAGGCACAATCCATTATCTATGCAATGTACACATATATTTCCATTTTTTAATAAGCGTGGTAAACGTTGATTCATATTTTGAGTAATCGAATAATAAATAACTACTTGCAACTTATAACATGAATATCTTAAGCTTACTGAAATTATATCGCAAGAGTATAACATGACCACGTACTAACGAAATGTGGTTCCTACCTTATTAAATACAAAATTCGGGAATTCACAAAAGATAAGTGTGATTGTAAGTGTAAAAGTCTTAAATTTACTCATTATTTGATATACAAAATTATTCAAGTATGCTAAATGAGCTAAGTGACTCATACCCCCCACTTAAACTATGCATTGTTCTCAATGTATAAAAATAAGAACAAGGAACTTAGCTCCGGAATAAGTGCGGGAGTTGAACAAGTCTTGAGGAACTCCGGAGAATTTTAATGAGACAAATATGGTACCAAGCGCAATAAAATGCAACCTCGCAACATACATCTTTAACAAAAACTTGGAACTCGTTATGAGGGTTAGTCGAGAAAAATATAATTATATCAAATGGATTTGTAAAAGGTATAATAATTGCCTTAAACATATTTAAGCCCATACTTAATAATTATAGTGAAAATAATGCACAAATATCCAACACATTAAATAAGACAAATTTTATTCATTAGGGAAATTCAAAACGAACTCCATACAACACGACTTAACTTATTGGTACACTGAAATCAAAAATAAAAAACACATTGATAAAGAGAAAATTAATAAGATAAACAAACACAGATGCTTAGTCCGAAGGTATATCGTTCGGATCAACGAAAGCTAATGGAAGAACATTGGGATTTGCTTGGGGAAAATCTTGGAATGCGCGATCGTCATCACTGGACCGTGATCATCATTTTGCACAAGAGGTGGTGCAAGAATCCAAAGATAGGATAGGCATGGGCACGACATAGAGTCACCGCTAGCATCGGGCACTCGGTGCCTCACATAGTGAAGTGATCAATGAACCATAAGGCAAAGCATGTGTCTAGGCTTGCGGGCATCGGCGATCATCTCGTAACGCATCGGTGCCCCAATATTAACAGCCATCCTCGCGCCAACCAATACATCGGCGTAGCATGTGCATAATAAGCTGTAGACACATGCTTGGCCGAATAATGTTAGAACGGATAAGCCTATGTAAGCACTTATCTTCCCACCGCCTAAAGTGTGGCTCCTCAAAAGTGCGCGAGCAACTTCCCTATTGTCCATGCTATCCCGAGATGGGCACCAACCTCCTCCAACCATGCATCAGACTCATCGAACGTCACTGTGTACTCTGGCTCCTCCTCCGGGGTATCGAGACCATAATAATTATTAAGAGTCCCCGGAGTAATTACAATGGATTTGCCACGAACCTAGACTAAATTCGTGTGTGGGTGCACGCGTAAATAAGAATAAAACTCTCTTACCCAGTCGACATTAACTTGGCCAGGTGGCGCAACAACCTCTTGCCACTGATAATACTCCACTAGATCGAACAGCTCTTGACCACAGTTGGTCAAATCTAATCCCCGAGCCCGGTGTACCGGCGAATTGTTGAAGAAATTCCGATAAACCGAAAATACCTCTTGGCTAGCGAACTGCGGTACCCCGTTGATCAAGGGTATGGCATCGTTGACTGCTACAAACTGTGCGGAGGATTGTTGTCTTTGTGGCATAATTGCGAATCGAGCGAGCAACGCCGGCTGAGAATGATGCAAAGAAGATATGAAGCTCTCGGTCGACCGAGAGAATGGCCTCGGTTGACCGAGCAGAACGGTTCGGTCGACCGAACTGATAAAAGCTCTGCTGCTGAGGTTCAGGTCTTTCCTGTGACAGCCTGGGTCGGACAATCCTTCAGAGATATGAACAGTCACAATTTGTGATATTGGAGGGGATCATTTAGATTACTATCCCCAATCTTGGGTGGATGGAAGTTATGAGAAAGATTGGAAATGGGAATTAATGGAGAGAAGAAAAAGAAGAAAATTGGGGATTTGGAGAAGATGAAGATTTTGTGGTGTGGAAATGATGAAGAGAAAAAGGAGGTTTAAATAGAAAGATGTGGAAAGTGAATGGATTAAAATGGTGGAAGGTGATTGGTGGAGATAGAAAGGCAAGGATTGAGGAGTGGAATGGTTTTGTTGGAGGAATAAATTAATGGGGAAATGAAAAGGTGGATTGGGAAATGAAAATTGAGGATGTGTAAAAATAAATGATAGTTGACCTCCTCAATTTGATACACACGAAATTTTCAAGCTAGAACACATAATTCTATCAAAATTATTATGTCACAATTTGAAAAATCCTCACCTCAAAAATCGAATAATCCAACCACAATCCATACATATAAATCTTCACTTTTTCCAAATAATACAAATTTGAAACTAAGCATCTTTTCACCAAATTCTCATCATCAATATATTTTATAATGATTTCTCTTCCTACTCTACTTCACGTTAAAATGATTCGAGTAAAAAAACTTTTTGCACATCCGTAACCTAATGGTCATTGGAACACGGCAAAAATAAAAAAGGCTCTCGTCATTCTACGTTACTTTTATTCATACTAAAAATAAAGATGAAATAAAATAAAAGAATTCTAAATTTTTGAGTATATAGCTCGACTTCCAAAATCTTCACTCCTAAACACTGCCCTTGACTTGCCAGGTTTTCACCCGCCGACTTTCACGAAAAAGTTTGACCGTCCTTTTCTACGAGTGCCCTTCCTTTGATTTCGGTCCAATGAAAAGAGCGACCGAATTGACCATCCAGGACAAGCGCCTACTTTTGGATTCATCTCGATTTTGATGAGCTTTTGTTACGAACTCTCTAGTTCGTTTCTTCGCTCTGGTCCTCCTATCCTTAGGTAGGTCTACGACTTCAATATTGGTCGAGTGGTGTGCGAAGTGAATCGACCTATTCCGACTTAGAATAGTAAGGACTTCCCTCTCATCTTTATCATCGACATTATCATCGACATCCTTTCCTAGACCTTGAGTGGCATCAAACTTCTCCGAACCAACTACTTCTAACACATTCACACTTACAGTGCACAGGAAAATTTGGATTTGTTATCCCATAACACTCAGAACCCTTGGCGTCAAACAATACTATCTCATGTGCGGTCATCCGTATGAAGGCTCTAGCGGTGTTGATAAAAGATCTACCCAAAATGATTGGGCATTCGAGGATGTTCCTCGATTTCCATTACCACTATGTCTATCTTAAACCGTAATTGCCCCACACCAATAATCATGTTGTTCGATCTCCAGGTCATGATTGTCCTAGTTCCATCCGCTAATCTAACTTGGAGCGGGGTGTTAGTGGGTGTTAAAATGAAATTCCTATCACAAAGGCTTTTAGGAAAGATATTAAGGCTCGAACCGGAATCAATCAAGGCTAAACCTAAGTGGGTTTGTTCTAGGGTTACTCCAACCATAAAAGCTCCTGGGTCTGCTAACTTTTGCATCAGTCGAGACTCGTCTCTAATCAATATTTCATCTCAGAAGCAGATGACAATAGGGCTCTCCATTGCGCTACCCTCGACTCAGATTCTATCTCGGACATGTAATCATTATAATCTAAAAAGTGAATCGAATCGAAGAAATTTCCTCTGGATTCAAAATAGACATACCTCTTTGCCAATAGGCTTTTTAGCCTCCTCGATTTCCTTGCCTCTCGGATTTTCGCTTTCATCTTTTCTATCCTTTCCATGAGCTTTGGTGTTAACGGCTTTTTAGGTGTAGTTTTGGTTCAGTAAAACCTTAACTTCTTCTTTGGCTTCAGGAAAATTGGTTGATGACATTTTCTTTGATCTTGAGCGAGTTAAGTGAGTGATTTACTTGAATTATCGCAATATTTGAAAAACAATAAACAATTAGTAAATCGACAAACGGTATGATTGCTCATACTTGTTGTCAAACTTACAACCTACAAGCAGGGGGAAGCAGAACCTTTGGGAAACGAATCGTATATAAAATTAAAAGTGGAAAAGGCTCGGTCGACCGAGTGAATACGTTCGTCGATCGAGCGAATATCTTCCCCATTCTGCTTTAATCCTTTAACAACATACAAGTCTGAGATAATTCGTCGAGAATAAAAATAAAGAATTCAACTAAAAACAATAAAGAAGAACGAAGTAGATAAAAATAATTATTTAAACAATCATTGGGCCATTGATTCCCCGGCAACGGCGCCAAAAACTTGATGACGGGGTCAATCAGGTTATAAATTTATTTTACTTGACCACCAAATACTAGCAATAGCACTAGGTACATCATAGCATAGCGATGGTGAATCAAGGTCGATCCCTCAGGGAATCAAAATGTGGACCCTAGGTTTAAATAATTAATTCACCTAATTCGTTATTGGACAACAGTCTAAGACCAACATAAAAAGCTAAACAAACTCAAACTTAAAAGACACACACGTAATTAACCTTCCAATTACCAACGTTATCGTTTGGACCAAGACAGCTTATATAAGATAATCTAACTCATTAACTGTCAATCTGGCTGTATTCATATTTAATTGGCTACGGGAGTCATCCCCTTAACTTGACTTAGCACCGGTTAGGTTACTAGATCATCGTGGTATTGTTACGTGACTTCACCTTTTGGGTTTCCATCTCATATAACTCACACGCTCATTACTCACAGGATGCCGATATTAACCGTACACCTCGCTTAGGCAACATTCCTATGGTTAGGCGTACTTCTAAACGATCGCTCAAGCCCTCGTCCTATTAACAATTACTTGGTAAGTCTCTTGTTAATCTACGATTTACGTATGACTAGGTGTCGACAATTCCCTAATACAAAACTAATCTAGATCTTCTTTGAAAGTCCCGAAAGATCGTTCGTGAGCCGAACTAGGCGTCTTATATTGGTATTTCCTAATAACACGCTAATGAAAAAGCGACGAGCGACGTAGCCGTAGCCATACCATCTTGAAAAGTAAATTCAACTAGGTTAGACCCACCATAAAGGCGTGGCGGACTTAATCGACAAAATTAGGGCTCGGTCGGCCGAGTGAAGTGGCTCGATCGACCCGAGCGACTCTGCTTTCGCCACCCGGACGAATTCAACCCTAATTACATCCTAGAAATAATCTCTCAGTGTTTCCTTATACAGAACAGATTAAACAGCAATTCATACATCACTTATATAAACTATCATAGATACACATTAATTAAATCAAATAGAGTCATGAATAAATCTAGATTATGACGTAGGTCATGGGATCCTCATTGACAATGGGTCACCACCACCAAACGTCATAGCCGAGAATCACATCATCTAGCTATGTTTAATTAATTCAAACGATAAGAACATAATTGGAAGAATTAATTACTTGAAAATAAAACATGAAGATTAAGGGCTTACATTGTTGCAACCCTAACTTGCTGAAAAACTCTCAATTTATTGTGCTCTTTTATGAATGATTGAATCAATGTATGAATATCTACATAATACTAATGACAATCTGTTTATATAGAGCTCAAAACCGACCTAGAAACCGACTAAGGATCGGATTCCTAAACCCTAACCGACTTAAGTAATACATTTGGATCATCTTTGGGCTTTAAGTCCACTCGGTCGACCGAATAGTTGGCTCGATCGACCGAGCCTTCAACGCTACGGGCTCTGTCTTTCTATCTTCTTTGGGCTCTGCATTGTCCTGGATCTTTAATTCCTTCTCCGTAGTCCGTCCATAATGCCCATTGTATTTATCATACAAAAACATAGTTTGTAATACCAAATACTTAATAAATTGCCGAAATGCATAATAATAAATCGTAACACGGGGTATATCTAAATTAGGCACTTAATGACTTATTATCACTCTCTTAAGGTTATTTCACATCAAAATCAAGGGTGAAGATTGCAGAATAATGGGTACAAATCGACCGTCATCAGTTACCTGGTCAGGGCCGCTGAGATCACGACCTTGGGTTAATGGCCCTCAAAGGGCCACACAAGACATAGAAAGAAGCAGGGAGCTGGGGATAGCCAGATGGGACTGGCGGGCCATGCGACTACAAGGGGTCGCCGCCCTAATTTTCTATCCACTTGCAACTTAGATATTTTGATGCTTACTTAGCTAATAAGTAAAGGTTGGTGACTAAGCAGCTTAGCACCGCCAGTCATTAGCTTAACTACCAAGTTAATCCTCCTATAAAAGGAAGTCTTGTGTAAACCTAAAGAGGGGACTTTTCTAATAGAAAATAGCAAGCAAAAACTCTGCAAAATATACTCTCTCCCCCTCCCCCTGCCGCCGCCGCATACCTCCGGCCAGCCGGCACTAAAATCATTCACAGATAAGCCAGATATCCACTAAACGTCCACCACCGCGCCACCGTGATGATTTCTGCATCATCAGTTGGCTCCGTTACCGGGAAAGACGGTGCGAAAATCACCTGAAACTCATGTCGAAGAAGAGGTAATCTTGCAAAGAAAGCCCTCAAATAGCCTTTGTTTCTTTCCTTTAGCAAAGAAATCATTCAAAAGG
Organism: Gentiana macrophylla; assembly: GCA_026214975.1. Classification (NCBI taxonomy): domain Eukaryota; kingdom Viridiplantae; phylum Streptophyta; class Magnoliopsida; order Gentianales; family Gentianaceae; genus Gentiana; species Gentiana macrophylla. The sequence continues at coordinate 103,849 of JAOBSW010000446.1, forward strand.
TAACCTTTTTACATCGAAAGCTTATACCCAGAAAAGCCCTTATCAAAACAAAGTCCTTTTAACAAATCGTTTTCCTGGGGATTAACACACACAGATAACCCTTCCTACCGCTATTCTTCCCCTAAAAAGCCACCCCACGGAGATGGCAGGAAGTAAAGGACACTTAACACCCCAAACCCCTGCAAAAGGTGTTATGCTACATCAAACTCATGGAGAGGGCGTAGGAGAAACGCTTGACAATCTCCACGCAGAGGTAGAGGGATCGCAAAGAGGGGTCCTGGCACCTAGCGACGCTCGAAATATCATCAATCAAAAAGCTAAGTCAAAGGAGGCTATTGCTACGCTTGATGAGGCTCGCAGAGAAAGAGAAAGGTCGCAAGGGAGCCAAAGGCCGACCCCTGAGGGAGGACCAGGTTTTCAAGAGGATCCGGAGATAGCAGAAATGAGAGAGTATGCGAGGTATGCAGAAACCATGTATCTCACCAACTCTCGTTTAGTGGCCAAGGGCCAGGCCCCAATGTCGATTCGACCCCCAAATCCTCCCAGAAACGAAATTGCTCTTGCGGTCATAAATAAGGGCCGTCAGAGCCAAGTTCAGCAGATCGATGTAGAGGAAAGTGTACACTCGTCAGGTCGGAAAGGGCTGAGGAGAGAGATCCCGCAAAACTCGACCCCCTAGAGCATGATCACCAAAGAGGAAAAACAGTTGAAAAAGGCTCGGCTTTCAGAAGGTTAGGTGAGAAGGACAAGGCCTCGGCCCCAAGTCGTCTCAGCCTTCCAGGGGGAGGAGCACCCCTCCAACAAGACAGGAGCGCGCAAGATGCTCGCACAATTATCAGAGAAAAAAGGGCCCGCCTAGAGGGATCGCGAGAGCATAGGGAATCAGAGCATCGAGCAGAGCGAGCTGACACGCAAGCACCATCCCGACCCAGGTCCGATCCTATCTTGGCTGAACAGATGGAAGTAATGAGAAGAGAGCTCGCAGAACTAAAAAAGGCGAGACCTGTCGAGAAGATCGCTCCAATCTCAGGGATCGACGTGCTCGCTAAAGGGATTACTGAAACGTTGCCTCCCAGCAGAGAAAAGGTTAGTTATCCCAGTTACAACTATTATAATGGGAATTCATGCCCGAACGACTGGCTCACCGCCTTCCAGGGTCGCATCACCCTTGCCACACAAAATAAATCCGCATGGTGAATCGCATTGGTCGGCAGCATGCAGGACAGGGCTGCGTCCTGGATACGCGGGCTTCCTCGCGGCTCAGTTGAAAGTTGGGAAGATTTATCGGAAAAGTTCGTCAGAGAGTTTGAATCGGCGAGCAGACCGAAGAAAACCATTGAGGACTTGTATGAGGTTCGTATGGGGGGGCATGAGTCCGGAAATGAATATTACGAACGGTTCATCAGAATATATGACCAGACAAGAAACATTCCGGACGATGCAGTCATAACGTGCTTCCTCACCGGAATCGCCAAAGGCCCGATGAAAACTGAATTCAACCTGCGACCCCCCAAAGCGGGTCTCCGGGAGATGTTAGAAAGGGCCAGAATGATAGGGGTCAGCGAGGCGCCATCCTCAGGGAAAGCAAAACCTAAGGCAGAGCCACGTTCACCAAAGGAGGATCGCACGGATGATCGTAAAAAGGAAAAGGGTCGAGATGCTAATCGTGATCGTGAGGTGAAGAAACCGTACAAATTCAGCGAGGATAACTTCACCCCGCTCAACACCAAAGCATCCCAAATACTGTTTGAGATTCGCGAACATTTTGACAAACCCAAGCCTATAAGAGGCGACCCCGATAGTCGCGATAAATCCAAATACTGTGACTATCACAAGGACCATGGCCATATCACCGATGAATGCTTCACCTTGAGGCGCGAGATAGAAAGGCTGATCCGTGAGGGACCAGCAAATAAATATAAGCGCGAGGGGAACAACGTCCTCAGTCAGGGGCGCCAACCCCGCGTTTATCAGAGAGAGGTTTAGGTCATCCACGGGAATATTCCCAGCAACCATCAACTGAAATCTCAGATAAATCAAATCAATACCTGCGGCTTCGAAAAGCAGATAGTGTTGGGAGAGAATGAGAAAGGAATCATATTTACAAAAGTGAGTGACAACAATCCAAGCGCGGCCCTATGGAAATACCCTCATTCTAAAAATAGGAGTGAACGACAAGCACGGGCGTCAACCGAGTAATGGTCGACACCACGGCTGGCCGCGACGTCATCTATCTCGACTGTTTGAAACAGATCGGGTTTGGGGAGGCCAAGTTAAAACCCTACCTTGGGGTGCTCGAGGGTTTTACCAACGACACAGTACGGGTCAAAGGCACGATCGACCTCAACATCACTTTAGGCGACTATGAGCCCTGTCGAACTGAGATGATAACTTTCTTGGTCATTGACCTCCCCTCCTATTACAACATGATTTTGGGGATCCCAGCTATGAAAAAGTTTCAGATGGTGGCATCTGTTCCCCACCAAAGGGTCAAATTCCATATAGGAGATGAAATTGGGGTCGCCACAAGTCGGCCCGGATTTTTCCTCGAATATATGACCAAAAATAGGGTCGACTCTAAGCGATCCCGAGTGGAGGGATTCAACCTGGTTACGAATCAGATCGCCACGATAAAAGAGGTCCTAGAGGGAACAGTGGAGGTTGAAACATTGCAGATCCGGGACGAGCCCGATTTCACCGCTGAGGATGAGCTGGTCGAGGTTATCATAAACGACAAACACCCAGATCAGAAGATAAAGATAGGGTCGCAAACAACCCAGAAAGATAGGGAAGGACTGATCGAGCTTCTGAAGGCAAACTTGGACGCCTTCGCCTGGGAGGTAACCGATATGAGAGGGGTGGAGTCGGAGGTCGCCTTACATAATCTAAGTGTCGATCCCAACTTCAGGCCAATACAACAGAGGGCGCGTCAATTCTCTACAGAAAAAGAGGCCGCAATAAAAATTGAGGTCGAGAAACTTTTAGCAGCGGGCATAATCAAGGAGCTTCAATACCCCACTTGGCTGGCAAACGTGGTGATGGTGAAAAAACACAACGGCAAGTGGCGGATGTGCGTCGACTTCACCGATCTAAACAAAGCTTGCCCAAAGGACCCTTACTCGCTGCCCCGAATTGATAAAATGGTCGATGGGATCGCAGGGTTTGAAACCCTAAGCTTTCTGGACGCCTACTCCGGTTATCACCAGGTCAAAATGGCAGACGAAGACAAGGAGTTGACGGCCTTCAGGGCCGCCGGCGGTCTATATTACTATGAGATGATGCCGTTTGGTCTAAAGAACGCAGGTTCAACCTATCAGAGAATGGTGAACAGAGTTTTTAGCACATAGATAGGCAAGAACATGGAGGCTTACATTGATGACATGGTCGTGAAATCAAGTCGCCAGGATCACCTGGTGGACCTTCGCGAAACCTTCGCAAATGTGAAAAATCATTCGATGAAGCTAAACCCCGCCAAATGCACCTTTGGGGTCCGGGCAGGGAAATTTTTGGGCTTCATGGTGAGTCAAAGGGGGATTGAGGCCAACCCCGAGAAAATCGAGGCACTAATCAATATGAGCGAGCCAACTAGCATCAAGGAAGTACAGAGGCTGAACGGAAGAGTAATAGCCCTGGGAAGGTTTATTTCAAAATCCGCGGAGAAGAGCCTACCTTTCTTCAAAATCCTAAAAGGGAATAAAACCTTCTCATGGACAGAGGAGTGCTCGCAGGCTTTCAACGAACTCAAGGCTTATCTCTCAAGTCCGCCACTGCTTACTAGCCCGCGGGTCGGAGATGTTCTACTATCGTATCTAGTTTGCCTCAAATAGGCGCCGTCGCAAAGACTTATCAAGGAAGAGGGTACCTTGCAAAGGCCTGTTTATTATGTTTCTAAAGCTTTAAGCCCTGTAGAATGCCGTTATTTTAATATCGAAAAGTTAGCCTACTGCGTTGTCATAGCTGCCCGCAAATTGAGGGCTTACTTTTCATCACATTCAATTACAGTATTGTCAGACGCGCCGCTACGGCAGGTCCTCCACAAGCCGGACACTGCCAAAGTCGCTCTGCATTACGATGGGCCATCGAGCTCACCGACTTCGATATCCGCTACGAACCTCGAAAGGCTATCAAAGCGCAGGCATTGCCCGATTTTATCGCCGAAACAAGCTTCAACGAAAATATCCAGGAGCACGTCGATACGGATAATAGCCTCGACAAAAGTACCACAACGGACGAGCCTAAACGGCCAAGTCACTGTTGGCAACTCTACGTCGATGGCGCCGCCAACCTTAAAGGTTGCGGTGCGGGGATCATCTTGCTAGAACCTAGAACCTCAGAAGAAATTGAGAAGGCACTGAGGTTTAACTTCACCGCATCAAACAACCAGGCGGAGTATGAGGCGGTCATCGCAGGACTTGAGCTCGCCAGAGCAATGAAAGTAGAAAATGTGCAAGTTTTCTGTGATTCGCAGTTAGTGGTAAATCAAGTGACTGGATCGTTTGGCATCCATTGCGAGATTCTACAAAAATATATAAATCTCGTCAAGAAACTCGAAAGCGGCTTTAAATACTGCGAGTTCACCAACATCCCTCGAGAGGACAATCATAGAGCTGATTATTTATCTAAGCTGACCAGCGAGGACGAAACTAGCAACCCATCGATCATGGTAGAATACCTGTCAGGGCCCGCCATCGACAGGGTCGAGGTAATGGACGTACAACCCAGAAACCCCTGTTGGATTGATATCATAAAGGACTATATCGATTCCGGAAAACTCCCTGATGATCTAAACGAGGCAAAAGCCCTGGTAAGAAGAGCTGCTAGATACACCATCTTAAGCGACGTTTTATATCGGCGATCGTTCTGTAAACCTCTACTAAGGTGTGTGCGACCTGAAGAGGTCGATGGAATTCTCACAGAGCTGCATGAGGGAGCATGTGGTGGTCACCCGGCTAGCCGCACCCTCGCACAAAAGATTTTGCTGGCCGGATATTATTGGCCTAAAATCGCCGAGGACGCCAAAGCATATGCCAAAGCATGCGATGTATGTCAAAAATTTGCGGACATCCCCAGGCAACCGTCAGTCGAGCAAAGCATCGTCATCGCCGCTTGGCCGTTCGACATGTGGGCCATCGACCTCATTGGGCCGTTAAAAAAGGGCCGCTCCGGATGCGAATACGTGGTGGTCGCCGTCGACTATTTCACCAAGTGGATCGAGGCCAAGGCCTTGGTAAAAATCAGCACCAAGGACATAACCTATTTTTTACTCGATCAAGTATGGACTAGATTTGACGTCCCCAGAGTAATATCGGACCACGGACCCCAATTCAGAGAGGAGTTCGACACATTCTGCGGAGAAAACAACGTCAAGCATTGGCAATCGTCAGTATGTTATCCACAGGGAAATGGTCAGGCTGAAAACGCAAACAAACAGGTACTCAGCGTGCTGAAAAAGAGCTTGGGCGAAAAAGCGGGTAAATGGCCTGATCACCTCCCCGCGGCCTTATGGGCTCTCAGAGCGTCGCGAAAAACAACTACGGGGGAGACTCCGTTTGCTTTAACCTATGGATCCGAAGCTATGGCACCAGTGGAAATGGCCCTACCAAGTTTAAAGGTCGCGCATTTCAGCGAAGCAGACAACCCGCTCAAGAGAAAGCTCGATCTTGATTTGGCTGAGGAGCGGCGAATTGAATCATATGGCCGTCTGCTCAATTGCAAACAAGCCGCCAAGCGTCACCATGACAAGCACATCCGAGGTCATCACTTCGCCGTTTGAGATTATGTTTTGCGAAAGAGGCAGGCTACCGGCCACGAGGCCAAGAAAGGAAAATTATCGGAAAATTGGGAGGGACCAGTAAGGATCGCTCGAATAGTCAAAAAAGGAACTTACACGCTAAGTGATAACCAAGGCCGCGAATACAACCGACCTTGGCATGCAGATAATCTAAAAAAATATTATATGTAAAGATAGCATCTGCTGCATGCGAGCAGAGCACTTGGAGAATGAAATCAGAATGAAATCAAAATAAGAGAACATCTTCATTCGTAAAGAGGGAGTACAGTTGTTTCTAGCAAATCTGTGGCCTACATCGCCCTTCGATCTAGCCAAAAACAAGGGGATCACTTCGGCAAAAAAAAAAAAAAAAGGAGGGGGGGGCCTAATGGGTGTATCTAGTACGATCCAGTGAGTGCCCTGGCACCCCAGCTAAACTACACAGCTTGGTTATCAGCGAAGCAAAAGGTAAGCGGCGATTACGTTCCATGGAAACCGCAAAACTAATCGCCTCACGGTGAATCAGGATCCCCCAATCAATGTCAACATGGTGGTCGCGAATGGCGTGCAAAAGGAGAGCTTCTTCTTCACGAACAGCCTCGCGGTCCATGGTTGGAAGGGCGCGTGAGTTAATAAATTTTTTCCACTCGCGATTGCTGCGAGACAAATCGGATGAGGGTCCCAATACACGAGGCTGTTCAGAATATGGAAAAAGCTCACGGATGGCCCGACGCAGCGTGCTTGCTTATTCGACTCATCGCCAAGGCCCCAAGCGACCTCGTAATGGGATGAGGGGTCGATAGCAGGTATACCCAGGGCACCATTGATAGCTTCCGCGGTAAAAGCAACCACGACGCCACGAAGGGTACTACAGCTAACAGTCCCTTCATATGCGGCTTCAGATAAAATGGAGTAGAACTCCCTCGCCATTGTAAGATTGGGAGGTATTGATGAGGGTGGCATGACGAAATCTGCCCACCCGGAGAAATGTACCCGCAACAGAGAACCATCACCCTCGACCTTGCTCTGATTTAAGCCCCTCTCCCTCGCGGGCTCGACCCCTTCAAAATAGCGCCAGAAATTATCTTTAGCAACAGGGGAAGCAGTAAGGAAGAAGGGGGATACGTCTCGCAGTGGCCGGGCTTTCCACACTCGCACCCTACTATCTCCAGAAGGAAAAGACATGGCTCCAACGCCAAGGAATTATGCAAAAGGATGAGGGAGAAGAATGAAAGTGGGGTCAGGCTTGCCCCCTCTTTTTATAGTAGAGATTAACAAAAGGAACGGCCACGATCAGTTAAATCCTACGGCCAGGCCTAACGCGGTTTATCTGAAATTTGAAATTCAAAGGGCGCATTTAATACCTGTCAGTTATCTGCCCAAGATTCTAGGCTATATATATGCGCAGTTACTAGCCCGAGATTTTAGGCCGTTTTAAACACGCATGCACGGTCAGTAAGCCGTCAAATCAGTTCAAACCCCTGGATTCCCGGAAAACACGACAGTCGAGAAAGGTTAGTTTAGTCCCATCAGCTGAGTTCCCAAGTTTCAAGCGAGCCTCTGCTCTACCTCAAACTTAGGGGGCCGCAGTGACTAGACCATCATCGTTTACAATAAAGTCCGCAACAACAAAGAGCTACAGGAGCCTGCGACGATGATGCCGGTTACTACTACAAGATGATTTGTTTCGCTCAAGCCTCTCTGCGCCTCGCCCAAAACAAGGGGGGATGGGAAATTTTAAAGGCGCAACTGGAATTTTTCGATCATCTATCAGCTCGACAGCCTTATTTATTTTCGCGAGCTCCACAAACCTCGCCAAAATAAAGGGGGCTGCATACAGTATAATACAAGATATGGGAATCGAATCAAAGAAACAAACCAAATCCAACAGGCCAAACGCGGCCACAATGTCAATGCAAAAAGTAAAGATAAACTAAGTTATTACAATCAGCAAATGAGGACGCCAAATAGTTCAAAGGAAACAAAGTTATTATTACAGAGCCGCAGAAATATAAGATTGTTTCGAAACAAAGTCACAAAGCATTTAAATGGAGCCGGGGGGAGTGTCAATGTACTCATCGCCAGGTTGATCGTTTGCAGGAGGGTTCTTCAAGATCGAAAAATTGACAGGATTGACTAGAGGAGGATCCCACACGGGGTCGCCGCGCTCTATCTGATTAGTTTGAATGGCGACAATGTGATCTGCGGCGTAAGGGATATCTGGGTGGATGGCCAACAGGTCGGGAGATCGCTGGGACATGTTAACCCAACGGAGCATCTCCTCAAAAGTGATGCTCTCCCGGCCATGATAAGCCCAAAGACAGCGAGCAAGGTGATTAAAACCTTGGTCGAAGCTGGCCTCCTGATAATCGCCGAACTCATCAGAAAGCTTAAAGGCCTCCACAGCTGCTGGACCCGCCTCCTCTGCGGCCTTCTCTGCAGCAGCAAGTTTCTCCTTTAAACTGGCGATCTCCTCACGCGCAGCCACTAACCCTTCAGCAGATTGGCGAGTTTCCTCCCTCAGAGCTTGCACTTTCTTCTTCAGCTCCACATCCAGTTTGGTGCTCTCCGCCATAGCTTTTTTCATTCGATCAACCTCAGCGAGCGCCGTCGCACTTTTGCTTTCAGAGTTGATCCTGGCTTTCTCCGAGGCCCCAAGTGCCGCCGTTACTTTCTTCAGTTCAGCTTTGCGCATCATTAAACAAAAGAAAATTTATAAACCCTAACTACCATGCAAAACTAACTCCTAACCGGCCGAATACCGGGTAATTGATAGTAGAGCGAAGTGAGTAAGGGGTCGATCCTGAGGAATTGGGATGTTGAATCTAATTTCACTAATTCCTTTCAATTGTTACTTAGGAAAAACGAATAAACGAAAGAACAAATAAAATAAACGAAAGAGCAATTAAAATAAATCTAACCTACGAAATAAAATAACACAACCTAAACTAAACTAAAGATACATGGGATCAAACAGTGCACAAACCAAGTGATTTCAATCCTAGTTCATCTCATGATTTTAATTCAAATTGTGGTTTCACCTTTACACGAGATACAAATCCCTAATTCCTTAGTGAATTTAATCTCAAGCTATGGATCCTAATTCCTTAGTGAGTCCAATTTATCAATCTCTCATCTTCCGAATGTTGAGATCGATTTACCAAACAAAACTCGGTGTAGATTCAGTTAACTCTCGTATTTTAGAATCTAACAACCTAGATAATTAACCAATTAATTTGTCACATAATTAATGATTAAAGATCCTATCTTTCTATGGTGATCTAGTCTACGCAACTTCCGTATGTTGTAAACGTATCAATAGCAAACTGATCTCTCGATCTAATTCACATCATAGCATCAAAATCATAGAACGATACAAAATAAATTAAAGATCATAAAAAACGAATAAGGACTGAATAAATTAAATAAATAAACTCACGTAGTTTGGTACATGATTGAATCCATGAATCGAAAACGGAAGAAAAACGACATCCTAATCTAACCCGGATCACCCGAGCACAAGGCTCGGGTGACCGGCCTTGGAACTCCTCAGAATTGCCGCTGCTGTGATGTATTTGCCGCAGGAATATTGTGTATGAATTATGGGATGATTTTAGGGTAAAGGCTCGCTCGCTATTTATAGAATAAGCTAAGGCGGCCGCTTTGTTGTATTATGCATGTCGTTTGAATAATTCTTTTTAATTAGGAATTTCCAATTAGTCGGTTGAATGAATTGTAAGTCGGTTTCTGCCGCATGTCGGTGTCGGACGCCCGTTTTTCACCATGGACGCCGTCCTTGCTCCATGGACGGAGAGTGAACGCTGGTTCATGCTCAAGTCAAGACTCAGTATCAAATTGTCTTTGTGAACGCTAGTTTAGAATTTGAACGCTAGTTTAGTTCACCTGGACTCAAACTTCTAAAATTCATATCTTGCGTTGTAGACCTCCAAAAATTATGATCCGAATGTCATAAAAAGCTCTCGGAAAACTCTACAACTTTCATTAAGGACTCTTCTTAAAACGCCTTTTGATTAGCCCGTCGTATTACGAGTCGCTTTCGGGATTTTCCCAAGCTTTATTTCATCTTCATCCTCTTGTATCTCTTTCTTTCCACTTTAATCTTCAATCAAACATCATTTAGACCTCTTCCATTCCACATTTGTGCACCTAAAAGATGACAAAACCGAGCAAAACGTAAAACCATACAAAATAGATAATAAAACCACGATATTTACTCGATTTTGCATTTTAACTATTCAAAACGTCATTTGCTCAATTAATCGATTATAAGCTCGAATTCTACGAAAAACATCCATATATGGGGAATATTGATATAAAATATATATATCCTTATAAAACACTACAAATTGACCCTTAACAACTCCCCCACACTTATCTTTTGCTCGTCCCGAGCAAAACAAAACAAAGTCAAGCTCGAGACAAATAAACATCCATACAAATATGAAGTATATTCAATAACTTAGAAGTTCACCCCGTGAAGTGTGTGCATAGCCATAATAAACTTCCACTAAGTTCCACAATTTGAAAGTTATTCAAACCAAAACTAGCCCGGTTTCCCATCTAAGTTAGAAATATTCAAAAATTATAATGTGCACTTTACAAAACATACATATCCCAAAAAGAAATAGTAGAGAATATCTAAAACATTTTCGATGCACTCAGAGGATAATCCCTACAACATATCCTTGATTTATACTGGGTATAAGATTAACGATAACTAAGTCCTTACTTATTCATAATAATATATTTCAATATTTTCACTTTTTTTCACACTTTTCTAACACACATCGAATAAGCTTTTGCCCTCATACAGAGAATAGGACATTTCAAGATAATCCCTACCTTACTCCAATCATAAAGGCAACTATAAACCGACTATCGTGAGCTTTTGGTCATCATAGTGGAATAGGACATACGTGGTACACCCTACCTCACCCAAATCATAAACCAAACTTCCGACACACACAATTACAATTATGTTTACTTAGAGATTTCTGGTCGGGCAAAGTGGAAAAGATTATTTTCTAAGAGCACTGCAGACCACCGAGCATAACACCTCAAGTAAACAATTTATTACTATTGCAAAGACTTAATCACGTTTCACTTATCACATTCAAACTTACAGATATTCACAGTATGTCATACTTTAATCCTAGAATACAAACTACTAAACTTTTCAAGAATTGTACATAAGCAAAGAAACATGCTATAATCATCAAAAATCTCCAACTAAAATGGGGTAGGCTTTCAACATTTAGCTCATCATTTACTATGGCATGTGAAAAAGAGTGTTGGGTGAAACAACTAAAATTACTAAATATACAGAATATAGCAAAAATGATATAAACTCAAGCAAAGATATGCCTTTGTCTACTCGGGATATAACAAAAAATTTGAAAATTAAGCACTTTTCATAGAAATACTAAAAATATGAGCAAACGAAAGTAGACACATAAATCATCTATCCCTTCCCCACACTTAGATTGCAACTTGTCCTCAAGTTATACACGTAAATAATAAATTAGAGAACTTAGTCGATTGGATGTCGGCAGTTCGGAGGAACCAACAAGAACCAGGATTGCTTGCATAGCTCAGTAGACTGTGGAGCATCACAGGACAACTGTATACATCTTTAAAGTGCACAATAGCTATAGAAAGTATCCTGCAGACTTGATTAGTGCAAAAAGAGTCTTCGGGGAAAAAGAAAAGATTACATATATAAAGCACATGAAGAAAAGGATCATAGAGATTTTTCAACTTAAGCTCAACTAAAGATTGAATACTATACATGAAATACTACAAAGTCAGAGAGGCTAGGTGCAACTATATGAAAATATACTACAATGCAATCTACATGATATGCAATCCTAAAAATAAAATAAAAAAAAAATAAATTCGACAGCTCAGCCGAGCAAGTTGACCCCGACAACTCTACATGGTGACTACGGCCTATGCACGAAACTAAAATAAAAACGAGGTAGTATTACGAGAAACCGACGCTAACTACACTCAAGAAAAATAAAAGGAAAATAGAAAAACAATGCAACTAGATGACATGCAACTAAATGATATGCATCCGAATGATATGCAAAAATAAAAGAAAATAAAAGAAAGAAAACTAGCCCACTCATTTGCAACATGACATGTATATAATAAACGTCTACCGGATAATGACAAAGTTACGATAAACGACAAGATCTTGTTCATTACATGCATGCAGGTAGACGCGCTTTAAGACTCGTCAAAGGTGATAGCATTATGGAAAACCAACGATTAGCTATACTAAACAGATATAACTCATAAGGTTTCCATCGTAGCAACGGAAAACCGGCAAGATTACTACCCAAATGAGTTATAAAATAACAAGGAAGCACATAAGTCTCAAAGCTCACAAGATTCATCACAGCCGGTATGTAGCATACGGAAACCGACATTAGCTACTAATTAACACACGAAGACCAGCTTATAGCATACGAGAACCGACAAGAACTATAACTTGCATAGATGAATCATGTATAAGGAATAAGATCATTTACTTAGCATGAATTCATAGATGGAAAGGTATAACATTCATATTCGTGACATCTATGTAAAAATAAATAGGCCACAGATGCTCGAATGTAAGCAATCCATACTAAATAAAAGCATTAGGAATGAGATCAAGAAAAACTGGACTCGAATCGGCGTTTCAAAGACAACAGACGGGCGCTCACCTCAAAATACGACTTTGGACGAAGCGTTGTCAAAGAAAACAAACGCTCGTTTGACTTGAAAACCAACCGGACGGACGCTCGTAAAGCATAGACGCCGCCTGGTCCTTTAAACCGTAATGCAGTCGAAAATATTTGAACGGACGAGCGCCCAACACTTTCAAACGCCGTTTACTCGCAAAAGAAGAATCGGACGGGCGCTCACTAACTTGAACGCTCGCCCATACAACGAATACACAAAGCAGAGAGCAGAAAACGCAGACAAACCCTAAAAACTTAAAACACATATTAACACAGATCACAAGCGCCACTTTCAATTAAAGCACAAAGAGGTTAGATCAAAAACACATAAACACATACTTCACGCTTAAACAAATCGAGTAAAAACTTTTGCACATTCTTAACCTTATGGTCATCGAAACACGGCAAAATAAAAACTCGATTTGGTAAACGCTACTTTTATTAAAACGAAAAATAAACGTAACAAAATCGAGAAATAACAAGATCGATTCAACATGACACCTATTCCCGGCAACGGCGCCACTTTTGTTGGAGGGATTTTGCATCATTAAACAAAAGAAAATTTATAAACCCTAACTACCATGCAAAACTAACTCCTAACCGGCCGAATACCGGGTAATTGATAGTAGAGCGAAGTGAGTAAGGGTCGATCCACAGGAATTGGGATGTTGAATCTAATTTCACTAATTCCTTTCAATTGTTACTTAGGAAAACGAATAAACGAAAGAACAAATAAAATAAACGAAAGAGCAATTAAAATAAATCTAACCTACAAAATAAAATAACACAACCTAAACTAAACTAAAGATACATGGGATCAAACAGTGCACAAACCAAGTGATTTCAATCCTAGTTCATCTCATGATTTTAATTCAAATTGTGGTTTCACCTTTACACGAGATACAAATCCCTAATTCCTTAGTGAATTTAATCTCAAGCTATGGATTCCTAATTCCTTAGTGAGTCCAATTTATCAATCTCTCATCTTTCGAATGTTGAGATCGATTTACCAAACAAAACTCGGTGTAGATTCAGGTTAACTCTCGTATTTTAGAATCTAACAACCTAGATAATTAACCAATTAATTTGTCACATAATTAATGATTAAAGATCCTATCTTTCTATGGTGATCTAGTCTACGCAACTTCCGTATGTTGTAAACGTATCAATAGCAAACTGATCTCTCGATCTAATTCACATCATAGCATCAAAATCATAGAACGATACAAAATAAATTAAAGATCATAAAAAACGAATAAGGACTGAATAAATTAAATAAATAAACTCACGTAGTTTGGTACATGATTGAATCCATGAATCGAAAACGGAAGAAAACTACATCCTAATCTAACCCGGATCACCCGAGCACAAGGCTCGGGTGACCGCCTTGAACTCCTCGTAATTGCCTTTGTGATGTATTTGCCGCAGAATATTGTGTATGAATTATGGGATGATTTTAGGGTAAAGGCTGCTCTGCTATTTATAGAATAAGCTAATTCGCTTTGTTGTATTATGCATGTCGGCTGAATAATTCTTTTTAATTAGGAATTTCCAATTAGTAAATGCGAATGAATTGTAAGTCGGTTCTCTTGCGCATGTCGGTGTCGGACGCCCGCTTTTCACCATGGACGCCGTCCCTGCTCCATGGACGGAGAGTGAACGCTGGTTCATGCTCAAGTCAAGACTCAGATCAAATTCTTCTTTGTGAACGCTAGTTTAGAATTTCAACGCTAGTTCACCGACTCAAACTTCTAAAATTCATATCTTGAGTTGTAGACCTCCAAAAATTATGATCCGAATGTCATAAAAAGCTCTCGGAAAACTCTACAACTTTTCATTAAGGACTCTTCTTCAGAAAATGCCTTTTGATTAGCCCGTCGTATTACGAGTCGCTGGATTTTCCCAAGCTTTATTTCATCTTCATCCTCTTGTATCTCTTTCTTTCCACTTTAATCTTCAATCAAACATCATTTAGACCTCTTCCATTCCACATTTGTGCACCTAAAAGATGACAAAACCGAGCAAAATGTAAAACCATACAAAATAGATAATAAAACCACGATATTTACTCGATTTTGCATTTTAACTATTCAAAACGTCATTTGCTCAATTAATCGATTATAAGCTCGAATTCTACGAAAAACATCCATATATGGGGAATATTGATATAAAATATATCCTTATAAAACACTACAAATTGACCCTTAACAACTGGCCCAGCAAAGTCAGGGAGGGCTCTATCTTCATTGTTCGGCACATCACAATGAATACCATAATCTGAATAATGGCACCAATGGCAAAATCAGAGGGCAGGGCCCCCATAAGCTCGCAAATCCTAGTGAAGAAAGGGTCGAAGGGAGGTCGGAGCCCCGCATAAAAATGGTCAAAGTGTAAGATTAGGGTGTCATCTGACCGGCGAGCACAGATGTAATCCTCGCGGTCCCCAGGTTTAAACTTGTCCACCTCCTTCTCATAGTCGAGCAGAGAAAACCGGTATACACTTGTATCAATTTTAAATCGACGACGGATGGACCGGTTAAGATCGTCGCTGTCACGAAGCTTCGCCCACTTTTTCTCCAAATCCTTCTCGTATTCAGCTTGGATCGCAAATTCCCTTAACGCTTCGGGATTATTGGGCGCAGGTTTCTTAGTCTTGGCAGCGGCCTCTCCTACAGTTGTTTTGGGCTCCCTCTTCCTCTTTGGTTTTTTGGGAAGCTCCCAAATGGTCCGACGAGGTAAAGGGGCGTTTTCATCCTCGCCAGAGCCCATCAGCTCATGAAGTGCGGCATCCTCCAGATAAGCCCCGTCATGATCGCCGGCGCTTGGCTGGGGATCGGGATCGCTGATCTGTTCTTCCACGTCGAAATCCCTCTTTCGCGGCCGCTAGTGCACGCTTGGCTTGGGCGCGCCATTTTTCTTACGAATCTTCTTACGTCGCGGGGCGGGATCGGGGAACAGAGAGTCTAAGTCAAAGGGATCCTCGCCTACTCGAGCTGCGGTTTCCCCGCCAGTTATCTCATCCAGCAGGTCGTCCCCTGCGGACATTTCAGGACTAGAGGAATAGTCGCCCCCTTCATCCTGGGCATAATCGAAGGCCTCCCGCTCTTCATCGGAGTCGCCTCTTAAAGAATGCTCACCATCGGACATCCTGCAAAAACAAGAGGAAAATGTGGAGCTTTCAGACTTGGGATAATAAGAATTAAGCCAGGAAGGTAATCGCACCCATCTCGACGCCCTCCCCTCCGTTTTTACAGGAGAAATGGAAAGCAAAATTGCCAGAAAGGGAAATACAAATTCCAAAGGCAAACACGATAAGAAATGAGAGTTTCTAGGCCGAACCGCCCAATTCTCCCCCTCTGCCCTTTTTCCAGAAGGAACCACCCCCACAATAAGAGCACTAACCCGGAAAAAAAAAAAAAAACCTTAAACTTTTCTCAAAAAACATATTACATCCAAACACATTGCCCAAACAGGGGATCAAATACCACGAAAAAGTTCAAAAAACAGACAAAAGTGGAGGAAAAGGGGGTAAGAGGGGAAGAATTTACCTGTTTATACGAAGAGGATGAAGTGAAACAGCTTTAGGAGCCCACCGGAATCTTCAACTCTGGCCAGAAACCTCAAATTCGCTTCAACCACTACCGAATCCTCACCACTAGCCTGCGCCGGAAACCCTTCGCTAATCCCAGAAAGAGGAGAGAAAGCTTAGCAAGAAGATTGAGGAGAATTAGAGGAGTGAAAAGTGAAGAGGGGTGGGGGAAGCCTGCTTTATATAGGCAACTGAGTTTCGATCGTGTGGCTGGGGGATAATCCATCCAACGGCTGAGGTTTGCGCGGTCGATTCGAATTCCAAAATTCGAAAACTGCAATCATTATGGGGGCTAACCGGTATCCACGTGTCTGCTGGGACAGTTGCCAGGAGCGTTACTACCCATGAAGTTGCAGTTATCAAGGGGGCCGACGTCAGCCACGATCTGACTAATGAACTTCCCTCAGGACCCCCAAGAGATGAGGTCGCAAAACAGGCCCAGAGTTGCTTCGAAGGCCGCATGCTTTGAAAGCACGGTTCTTAGTGAACAAGTCGCATCAGACGACGAGGTCGCAAAACAGGCCCAAAACAGGCCCAGAGTTGCTTCGAAGGCCGCATGCTTTGAAAGCACGGTTCTTAGTGAACAAGTCGCATCAGACGACGAGGTCGCAAAACAGGCCCAGAGTTGCTTCGAAGGCCGCATGCTTTGAAAGCACGGTTCTTAGTGAACAAGTCGCATTAGGCGACGAGGTCGCAAACACATTGTCCTGGTACTTACTACTCCCCGCTCGACATTTTTACAAAAAATGATCAAGACATGGAGTAGGGGGCCATTGATGATACAAATAGTGTCGCCACCATGTAGTCCCGGAAATAGACTCATCAATCGTATGGGTCCGCGGCTACAGCATCGGCGACGCCAAGGGTTACCTGGTCAGGGCCGCTGAGATCACGACCTTGGGTTAATGGCCCTCAAAGGGCCACACAAGACATAGAAAGAAGCAGGGAGCTGGGGATAGCCAGATGGGACTGGCGGGCCATGCGACTACAAGGGGTCGCCGCCCTAATTTTCTATCCACTTGCAACTTAGATATTTTGATGTTTACTTAGCTAATAAGTAAAGGTTGGTGACTAAGCAGCTTAGCACCGCCAGTCATTAGCTTAACTACCAAGTTAATCCTCCTATAAAAGGAAGTCTTGTGTAAACCTAAAGAGGGGACTTTTCTAATAGAAAAAAGCAAGCAAAAACTCTGCAAAAAATACTCTCTCCCCCTTCCCCTGCCGCCGCCGCATACCTCCGGCCAGCCGGCACTAAAATCATTCACAGATAAGCCAGATATCCACTAAACGTCCACCACCGCGCCACCGTGATGATTTCTGCATCATCACTTTCGTTTCTTGCAGGAAAAAAAAGAAGTGAAAAGTCACGGGTAGGTGGTGCATTGATGGAGCATTGAATCTATATGATGTGTGCAAGTGGAAGTTGTCATGTAGTTCTCATCTTATTATTATATATATTTTATATATTTCTATTAAGAGCCAATAAGGTATGCCCACATGTGGCCACATGGACACCTTCTTGGCTTGACACGTGGCGAATTGTTTTTCTTTTATCAAACTTGTACCGTTATTAGTTTGTGCAGAAAAGGAGAAAAAAATCGATGGATTTGAAGTTCTGCTGTGTAGTGTACGATGGAAGTTGAGTCAAGTTTAGCTATAAAATACAACAAAAAAATATGGCCAAACAAATATCCGCGCCACGAAAATAGTCATGGCGCCACGATTACTCTCGTAATTTTTTAATCAAACCTTTGTGGCTTGTTTTTTTTTATAAATCAATTGTGTGTCATTAGTAGTTTGTGCTGAAAAGAAAAAAAAGAAGAATGAAAGACCGACGGATTTCACGTTGTGCCGTGTAGTGAACACATACTTGTTAAAGCGTAAAGCGTCGGCGAAGCGCCGGGGTAAGAAAAGCGTAGGCGATTAAGCGTCAAAAAAGCGCCGCTTTTTCATTAAGCGTGCAAAACAAAAAAAATATGATGTTTTAATTAAAAACTAACCCAAAAAAACTAATAAATCATATAAAAACAATATAATACTTTAATAAAACACTAAAATTAACTATTAAAACATCAAAATGACTAACCAACAACCACAAAGCAAATGATGTCATCCATAGTCTATGTACTAATAACATTTTAGTGTTATTACTTAACATAACAACATTCCAAGTAACTAAATTTCTTGTTGTGAGACAAGTAAGTAACTAACTAGGTAGACAACTAAGTAACTAACAATTTAACATAATAACAAATTAACACTAATTCAATAATATTGAATGATTTTTACTAATTAAAGACTTCAAATCTTACTTTCATGCTTATAAAAAAATTACATTGGCCTTGCTAAGGACTACTACTCGTAACCAAAATAAAGAGGAAAGGAAAAAAACAGGGAAAAAATCAGAATAAACCTACTGTCAGTTCTTTTCGCGACATTTTTAGCGCTTTATGCGACGCTTTGGAGACAAAAAGCGACGCTTTTCGCCATATAGCGACGCTTTTATCGCTTTTAGAGACGCTTAACCTGCTATTTTGAAGCGTGGCATTGGCGCTTGCGCTTAAGCGGCGCTTTAGCGACGCTTTAACAAGTATGAGTGTACGGTAGAAGATGAGTCAAGTTTAGCTATAAAATACAACAAAAAAAATCTGAGTGGAACAATAAGATGACTGTGCAGTCTAAAGCATAGGACACCATTGGTGAGTAACACCCAACTCTCATACCATATTACGATAGAGCAAGTTTGTCATTCATAGGGGGTTTGAAGATATCAAAAATTTATAGATGAATCGTTTTAGCTTTTGATACATATCACATTATGGATAGTGTTGGATATTGTTGTATATGTCATTTGAATATCCCAATGAAATGAATGTACTATTCTTAGTTTGGTTTGGTGGTTTTGTTTGTTGAAAATAGATAGGTAGTGTATTAAAGTACTGATTTGTTCATACAAAATAAGATGTTATGATTGTGATTTCCTTGAAAGGTACTCTAGGGTTGCATATTGTTGTAGTTGAAATATGCAGGTGCAGTTGATTCACATTTGCTTGAATAGGATATCATCGTTGTATTATGACATTAGTTGAATCTCCCCAAATTATATGCGTTGGGTGTTCATGCTATTTATTCATTTTCAATTATGATATTTTTGTTGGAGGGATCAATTATGATATTTGGAGTATGAAACTGGTTAAGACGCATTCTATAATGTTTTAAAAGTTTTTTTTATTTGAGTATAGACATTTTACAAAATGTAATTTAATGTTAGAATACCTTTCATTGATCGGAAAAATTACATTTATCATTTTTTAAATATTATAATTTAATGTGATATTTCGCATTAAGTGCCATAAATTTAAAAATGTTTCGTATTAATCTGGATGACTAATTTATAAGGATTTATTTAATGTGAGAACATTTATCATTATTTTATAGGAATGTATTTAATGTCTAAATATTTCGCATTAAATGACATATTTGAGTTTATACATTTTTCGAAATGTAATTTAATACTATAATATTTTGCATCAATTGGTAAAATTGAATTTATCAGCTTTTAAATATTATAATTTAATGTATAAATATTTCGCATTAAATGACCTATTTAAATTTTGATAGTTTTGAAGATGTAATTTAATGTTTTGCATTGATTGGTGAGATTGAATTTATCACTTTCTAAATATTATACTGTAATGAAAAATATTTTTCATTAAGTGTTATAAATTTAAAAATGTTTCATATTAATTAGGATGACTAATTTAATGTCGGCATATTTCACATTAAATTGCATATTTTAGTTTGAATATTTTTCAAAATGTAATTTAATGTTATAACATTTTGCATTCGTTGGTAAAATAGAATTATCATTTTTTTAAATTAGAATGTTATGCATAAATATTTTGCATTAATTGATAAATTTGAGAATATTATTTTTAAATATTATTATTTAATGAAAAATATTTCGCATTAAGTGCCATAAATTTAAGATGTGACATTATTTTGGGATGGCTATGTTAGAATATTTTGCATTGATTGGTAAAACATTTTCATTTTTCTATTAATTATGATTCATTCTGATTTTAATCAACTATTGTATACTATAAATATCATCATCCTGAGATATCAAAAAAAAAAATTTTATGCCTTAAATATTCTGATGGATTGTCTATTAATATATATATTTTTGTTTGCAACATTGTCTATTAATATTGATTGGTTTTAATTAATTTATAATGGTATTACACCCTCATTTAATTAATGAGATAAAAATTTTTCATTTTTTATTCCTAAATTTGTCTATGAATGGTTCTACATAATTAGAAAATCAAATTTTAGAAAGTCAAATTTTGAAATTAGTGTGAACCATAATTAGAGTTATTGAAAAGAGAGAGATGTTATTTATTAGGAAAATCAAATTTTAAAAATTCATATTTTGTAATTAGTGTGAACTGTAATTATTGTGATTGAAGAGATAGGTTATTTATTAGGAAAATCAAATTTTATAAAGTCAAATTTTGTAATAAGTGTGAACAGTAATTAATGTTATTAGACATATATGTTATTTATTGGGAAAAATCAAATTTTAAAAAGTCAAATTTTGTAATTATTGCGAAGTGTAAGTATTGTGCTTGGACTAAGATGTTATTTAGTAGAAAATCAAATTTTGTAATTTGGGCATGTTCATATTTTTTTAATATTTATTTTTTCGTATTTTTCTATTAATTATGATTCGTTCTGATTTTAATCAACTATTGTATACTATAAATATCATTATAGTGAGGAATCAAATATATTTTTTGTATCCTTAAATATTATGATGGATTGTCTATTAATATATATGTTTTTTTTGCAACATTGCCTATTAATATTGAATGGTTCTAATTAATTTCTGATTGTATTACACCCTCATTTAATTATTGAGGTAATTTTTTTCATTTTTTATTCTTATTTGTCTATTAATGGTTCTACATAATTAGAAAATGGGGTATTTGTTTATAAGGACTAGTTTGAGTATTTAATTAGACACTTAGGACACGCTTAAAAGATAATTGGTTATAAGACTATCCACAATGGTTACACTTTAAAACACTCTCTAAACACATCATTTTCTGTTCCAATTACAATTTTTTAACACATTTAAAAATAATTTACTCCAACAAGCACTCTACATATAATATCTAAAACTCTCTTTTCTCTTCTATCACCATTTATTAGGAAAAAAAATACTTAAATAAAACACCTCCATTTAGAAATGAGATTGGATCTGCAAGATAATACCTTCATTCCAGTCTCATTACCATTTCTCTTCATTTATTTACATATCTCCTTTGTTCAAACCATTTTTCAATCAAGAACTATTTCTTCCTTCAATAATCATTACCCATAATAAATGAAAAGCATAGTTTGTATTTTATTTTTTTTTATTTTTTTGGCATAAGATGTAGACAAAAATTTATATTCTAATGAACAAAAGATTTTCTCATCATACTTTATTAGATGAAGATAAAAAAAAATAACGAAAAAGAAGAAGAAAGGAGAAGGGAGACATGGTTGAATAAGTTGGGGGGAGAAAAATGGCTTGCAAGTGGCAACTACTGTTCAACTAAATTGTCCTTCTATATTACAAGGTTGGGTTGGAGGATTTTCCAAGTAGAGGGCTTGAAAAAGGGGCCATTGTAGCATTAAAGGTACTTCAGAGACTCTCAACTTAGGTTGTAGAGGGTAGAATAAGTTGTCATTGTGGATAGTCTAATGACACATTTTGTTTAACTTTTCTGATTTACCCCTCTCCCAAAATCCCGTTCCTATCGTACAAATTGAAATCATCGTGAAGCTTTTGATCGTTCTCTACTTCCCTCCGCTGCCAGATAAAAATAGAAGTCGGAGTCCATGAAACCGTCACCGTCGGAGTTGATCTCAATTCAAATTCCATCCTTTCCTAGCATGGTTCATTCTCATTGTCCTGTACAACTAGGGAATATTGTAACTTCTCTAATACACTCAGCTAATTTCTCAAGTTTATCATGGAATAGATATGGTAACTCCACACGAATATCTCCCATGATTTCTTCAGTTTAACAACAAGGTCGAAGATCCAGTTTGTCTCAGATTTTGCAGAAGTTTGCTCTTTGACTGCACCGTCTTTTTTGCGATCTGCTCCGGTTTTGATTCGACGCTATTTAGACTTAATTCTCCTGGAAGATTACTCATAGTGAAATTCAAAGAAAATTAACAAAGAAGATTTCGAGAGTGACAAATCGAAAAGCGGCAACCAAAAACCAAAATTTGGCGGTAGAAAGCTTATGATCCTTTCTTCCAGTAACCAAATCTGCCTAATTTGATAATTTTGGTCTAGATACAATCTCCGGAGGCGGCGGCATTCGAGGCTCAGATCGGCAGAAGTTGTTTGAAACTGGCCGGAATCCTCCGTACGTATGAAGAGGCAGTCGGACCAGATTCCTTTTTCTATTGAAATTGAAAAAGGGGAAAAAAAATAATGAATTCTCAAGCTTCTTAGCTTCTCTATACACCGATTCCCGTCTAATTCTTCTCCATTTCCTTTCAATTTTGCTCTGTTTCTATTTTTTTGCTATTATATTCTTTGAATTATCTGATTTTGGGTATTTTCTGTTATATTCTTTGAATTATTGTTGAAAAAGAAAAAAAAATTGAAGATAGGTTAATTTTATCCAACAAGTGTGATTTCAAGAAAATTGAAGAAGGGGCTAAAAAAGTTTGGGCTCGATCGAGCCATAAAAAGGCAAGATCGAACTCGATTCGATAAATGCTCAATATAGCTCAGCTCGGCTCGTAAAATATTGGTGTCATTGAGTGTCACTGTATAAGTTGTTACTTTATAAAATGAGATACTAGAATAAGGACGAAAAAAATGAATTTGGGTGACAATTATGTTGATCGTAGTTTTATATTAAAAGATATAGCCGTTTGAAGGCGATTTTATGAAGAAAAGAAATCGATTTTCTGAAATTAAGTTAGAAAAATATCAAATGTCATCGCGGTGTTGCTTCATCAATGTCACTGCATCCCGATGGTCACTGCATCACGGTGGTTAATGCATCGCGGTAGTCATTGCATCGGGGTGGTCAATGCATCGTGGTGTCTCTACATCGGGGGTGGTCACTGCCTTAATTTTGACTGTTTATTGTTTGGTTATTCGTTGTTTGTCTTCATGTTTTCTACTTAACTTCGGTTTTGTCCATCTTTATTTATTCTTTTTCTTCCTTCTTTCATATCCAAACCAGGAAAAAGACTATAGTTAAAAATCTTCCCTTTTGATACTTATTGTGCTTCTTTGTATACTTCAACAAAAAATTTAGCATTTCATATCCAATGATGAGTTCTTTTTTATACTTTGAGGATATGTTATTATCAACAATGTTTTAATTTTTGCTGCAATGAATTGTTGACATTGGAAATACCTAAGAATGAGACATTTTCTTTGTTAAATATCTTATTCGTTTAGTGATGAGTGATCACATGGCATTAAAGTGTGAATTATTTGCTAATTTTGTTTACATTAGACTTATGAGCTTTATACACAAAATAGGATAAAATTGGAAGCTATACGATTAACAATAATCTGTCTTCCCCTGTCAACTTTTGGCCTATTATGCGGACACCATCATTTCCAAAAACACAAAGACTAGACAGCTAGAACTATGAGCACAAGAATATGGAAGTGAGAATTAAGACGGATTTCTTTTTTGTGTGTTTGCTTTCGTTGACGAATTTCATTCGGTGCAGTACAAATTGAAATTCAATTGAGAGTGATAATGCCACAACAAAATAGCCACAACAAAGTGTCACAACACTCTTTTGGACCATTGATTATGTGTGAGACCTATTGATTCAAATGGGTCCCAAAAAAATCAATGGTGAAAAAAGTTGTTGTGGCACTTTGTTGTGCACAATTGTTG
This sequence comes from Gentiana macrophylla, assembly GCA_026214975.1. Classification (NCBI taxonomy): domain Eukaryota; kingdom Viridiplantae; phylum Streptophyta; class Magnoliopsida; order Gentianales; family Gentianaceae; genus Gentiana; species Gentiana macrophylla. The sequence goes on from JAOBSW010000446.1 coordinate 127,900, forward strand.
TGGAATAATCATTTCTCAATTCAATTAACTGTATTCAACTGAGAGTTTGTGTAATTTTGTATGTTCACATCATGGTGTCGCACTTGCATAATTATACTCTTTTCCTTCTTTTTCATGAAGATTCTCGATGTTATCTTTACTTTCTATTGAGCAATTGATATTATTTTATTTGCTTTACGCATATCGATTGATTAGATTCTATTGATGACTTATTTATTTTCTACTTTATGTTGATTAGGTCGATGATGCCACAAAAGCATCAGAGGCAACCAACTACATGACTATTTCATGTTTGCTTTTGCCAAGAAAATTATTGGGCTTGAGTTTGGGTCATTAGGGGTGTCCCAGCAAGTAGTTTTGATGTTGTTGCAATTGGAGTTGAAACATTCTCACAACAGGTATTCCTTTTTATTTTCCATCCATACACTGATATGTTCTTGCACTAACTTGGATTGCTGTTTTTTATAGTTTCTTTGAATGTTATTATATGAAAATCCTTCATGACAATGTCATGATGACCTATATTGGTAATATATATGATCACATCATTAGTAATATTTGCTCTTTTTCAACAGTTAACTACCTTGCACGCGCGGTTGTTGTGGTTCAGATTTCAAAGATGTCATTAATCCCTTGCATTTCTATCATTTTATTAGAAAGGTGTAAACATCTTTATGCTACCCCGGTACGTTGCCGTTTACTTATTTTTTGTGTTCATTAAGAAAAGTTGAGTAAATGGAACTTGCTGTGTGTATAGGTCTAATTGCTTGATTATTTTGGATTTTATGGTTTTTTTCCCTTTGGCCAGGATTCAAATGTTTCTTGCTTTTCATTATCGAGTGCAATTAAACCTGTAATAGCTCTTTTTGATTCAAGAGATATGCGGTTAATGAGCAAAGACTACAGGTTTTTGCGTACTTTGTTATCCTACCATAGACTTTCATAAGATTTTGAATTGATGTTTTATGTTATGTAGCATAATGTTCTCCTCAGAGTATAATTTGGTTAAGTGAATTGATGTTCGTGAACAAATCTGATGACGCAGATCAAGTGATAATAAAATACTTGACCACCATAAACCAATACTAGCAAGATGACTAGGCTCATCGTAGTATAGCTATAGCGAATCAAGGTCGATCCCTCAGGAAACCAATTGTGGATCATTTATATACAAACAATTAATTATTCATGTCAATGACACAAAGGCGGTCTACGACCAACGAAAGACAAGAAAGATAAAGGACTCGACTCGACACAACACATAAACAACGTAATTAACCTCCCCAATTATTATGTTATCGTTTGGATCTAGAGATTCTATATAACTAAACTAAACTCGACAACTATTAATCCGATTCGTATTTCTTTTATATTGGCTACGGGAGTCATCCCCTAAACTAGATCTAGCTCCGGGTAGGCCATCTAGATCAATATGCTACATTACGTGACTTCGCTTTTTAGGCCTCCATCTCATATAACTCGCACGCTTACAAAACTAGGGATGCCGATATTAACCTTATTCCTCACCTAGGCAACATTCCTGTGGTTAGGCGTACTTCCTAGACGATCGCATCAGTCTCCGTCCCATTAACACTAAATTTTTAGCTATCATGTTAATCTATGATTTACGTATAACTAGGTGTCGACAATTCCCAAATACAGAACAGATCTAGATCTCATTTGAAAGTCCGGAAGATCAATTCATGAGCCGACCTAGGAGCCCTATATTGGTATTTCCTAATAATACGCTAATTAAACCAGACGAGCAACGTAGCCGTAGCCATACCTACTAAGATAAGAAATTCTTTGTGGACAATCACACCATAAAGACGTGGCTAGACTGACTCGGCGAAAAACTAAATCTTAGCATTTCTCTATACTTATCGGATAAAATAGAAGTTTATAAAGCAATTATATATATCTACTAGAAACACGATTGTTGATCATACCAAAGTCATCTATAGATCACCGGATAACAGATCTGGGCGTGTAGATCCTTATAGACAAGGAATCCCCACTGCCTCAAATCGTATCCTTAGATCTACATCGTTCGGTGAAGAACGAACAACCTCAAACGATAAACAATAATTGGGGGCTTAATTACAAAGAACAACGAAGAAATAAATACAAGAACTTACATTATTGCAGAACTTGCATTAAAAACTGCTCTGAGGAAAATTGAGGATTTTATTATGAATTGTGTAAAGTGTCTAAAGTGTGTTTTTGCTAATGAAATAGAACAAGTATATATAGGGGTAAAAATAGAGTTAGGATAAGCATTAACCGATCTAAATTAGGTTTTCTAAATCCAAATGAAGTCTAAAAACGCGTTAGGATAATTCCAAGCTAATCCGGATGCTTCAGGGAACTCGCCCCCAGTGAAATGGCCTCTTGCTGCCAGCGAGTCCCCCTTTTTTGGGTTGGCTTGCTGGCTCTTGTCATTCCTTACTCCTCTTTTCGCGCTTATCCGGTATTTATCTTCAATGCACTCCGAATTTCCTTCGATTTATCTTGAGATTTAATTCATCCATTTGTAATTATCCTCCAATTTATCTCAATCTACAAAAATAAACATTTATCCCAAAATAAATCATATTTAAATAATAACGGATAAATACCATTTTATAAATCACAAAACATTAAATAATCAATATAAACATGTGATTTAATATAAAATATATATTATTAAGCTCGATTTAAGGATAACGTTGGTGATTTTTACGGGTATAATTTGACCGTCATCAACTACCCCCCTCTTAGACTTTGATCATCCCGAACAAAGCATCGATAAGTCATTCCCCAAGACCACATTTTTCATGGTCAAATCATACTTATGCAAGAAACTCGAGTCAACTCATACCAGTCATGCTCATAAGGTATCCATTATTCACTACTCGCTATGAATCGAAGTGATGTGTGCATGTGCATTCAGTTTTATATAATCGTGGCAAGATCAGAGTTTATGCTAACTTTGCAATCTCAACCTACCAACATCAGTATTCCCACTTCTTAAGCCTCGCATGGGTAAATACATGGTGCAATAAGCAAGAGCGTTATCTAAGAGGTTTTTGGACTTGGAGACCGAGAAAAATACTCGAAGCCTCTTAAAAGTTGAATTTTTTCTTATTTTCAGAATTTCAAGTATTAACACTTCTCAAGAAAGAAACTTGCTTTAAAAGTAAATTATGCATTGCAAGAATCCCCCTCTCACGGATGAGTCAATAGCGTGAATATTACCACAAGCGCAAGGCTACTTTGGTAATGCTACTACAAGCCCAGTGTTTAAAGCATTGTTAAAACACAGATAATTCCCAAGCTTATATTACTCCGCTTCGATGGCTAGAGGATATGAATACATCAGCAGATAAATATCGACACTAAGTTCACATAACCACTTATCGACGCAATGTACACATAATTTCTTCAGTTATTCTAATTCGTACGGTAAAAATCGATTCAAAGATTGAGTAATCGAATAATAAATAACTACTTGCAACAATCGGCATGAATATCCTTAAATTTACATTCACATAAGTATAAAATGATCACGTACTCATGCAACTTGGTTCCTTTCCTATCAATTCTTAGCTAGGAACTCACAATTCTAAGGGTACGAGATAAATAATATGGCATTTATTCAATTTTTTGCAATTTTTCTTAAATTTTCTATCATACCGTTTCTTTTAATTTTTAATTATAGCACATCATAGCTAAGTCTCCTACCCCCCACTTAAACATGTCATTGTCCCCAATGACAAAGAAAAAATGAGAATTTAAGAAAAAGACTTAGCTCTGGAAACGGCTCTCAAGTAGATGCAGAACATCGGAGTAATCCAAGCACGTCGAGGAACTTCTAGGAATATAAGCAAACCGGAGATCGAACACGAAGTTCTATCGCTGCAAAATAAGTCTTCAACAAAGCTCGAAACTCGTTACAGCGTTAGCTCATAAAAAATAATAATCAAAAAAAGGGACAGTAAAAGGAATACATTAAACCTTAAACATTTTTAAGTCCATAAAACGATTACATTTTTGAAACATTGAAATTATTAAACCCGACTTATTTTTAGTACAACATTATGATTTAGAAAACTGACAACAGACTCGATACAAAGGAAAATATACTAAATAGAAAGAAAAATAATCAATCAACAAAAGATTATAGACTTCATCGATATCCTCCACCACAAAAATATTAGTAAAACCGGGTGGAGAAGACAAAGATCAAAAAAGCATGACCCCATGTGGGAAAACACGAGGTTGACTGGATGAACCATGTATTCACTCCAGTGTCAAAGAGAAACTTGGTAGTGTATAACAGAGTGAATGTGACCTAATGGCTAAAGCTAAAATCAGATACTTAGCGCAGACGCTCCACGTTCTGATTGGATATCAACAATTTAGGGAGGTGTAGCTTCTCCTCGAAATTACGAATTACCCAATTCATCATGTAGAAGGTCTCAACGTCATCAACAAGGTCGGATCGGTGGGATATTTTAGAACAAAACTCATCATCTATATGTGCCGGAATAGGCGTAAAAGTGTGAAATTTAAAACTTCCGGTAGAAAGATAAGTTGCATTTTGATCGAACCAAAAACTTTTAAAATCTAGCTAGGGTCAGAGCTACACGTACCCCAGCTAGGATCATGAAAACCAAAATGATAAAAGATAATCATTAAAACTTAGCAATGTTCAAATTCGGCAACAAAAGGGTATTTTGTAAACAACATGGAGGTTTAGAGTGTGTTGGGTTGAGAAAAAGATATTCATAGAAATGTAAGAAAATATAAAGGGTGGGTAAGAAATTGTGTTTTGGGTGGGTATTTGTTAAGGGATTGGGTTAGGGTGGGAGAGTGAAATAGATGGAAAGAAAGAGAGGGGATGAAAGAATGGTTAGAAATGTGAATTGTGAGGCAGATTGGTGAGAGAATAGAAAAGGTTGAAGGGTGAAAAGGTATAAAGGAAAGGATAAGGGTAGTTGCAGAACGAATTGCACACCACTTTGGATTTTCACTCAGATCGCCATTCTAAAAAGTTTTGGGAGTTGACCAAAAAACGTTCTTGTTCGCACCAATCATTCTCTGTTACATTTTCAGTAATTCTCAAGCTCTCTTAATGCTTTCATCTTAGGGTTGATTGCTAAATTTCCTTTTCTTTAGCAATTTCTCGACTCTCCTACGGAACTTTACTTCACGTGGCCTATATTGAGTAAAAAAGTTTTTCACATCCTTAGCCCAATGGCCATCGGAACACGGCAAAATAAAAAACCTCAACATATGTCACGTTACTCTTATTGGACTCAAAGAAAACAAAACCTAAAAAAACTAAAAGGAAATCCGAAGTAGTTCTGAGTTTAAAGTCCTCAGCTCGACTTTCCATAAAATATCCTTGTCAGTCATCCTTCTTGGATCGCCAGATGTTGACCCCTTGAGCACTATATGAGGTGGCTCGTTGCTTTTGTGGATTAATATCCTTCCCTTGGTTGTGAGACCTAGGAAACGACATTTATTCCTACCATTTATACAAAGCTCTTACCTCGGCTCTCGTTTTAGGAATTAGTGAGTTCTAGGCAGATTTAGTCTTAGGAACCCATTTTAATCATATCCTCTATAATGCTGCTTCATTATGCTCTCTCAAAACTCAACGTCTTCTTTAGATTGAGAATCCTTAAAAACTACACAATTGTTGCTCCCATGGCCAGTAGAAGCAATCTCATGCATAGGACAATGAGATTTTAACAGAACTACGAGGAACTCTTTATTCATTGCTTCCTTCAACTACTACATGTTTCCTTACACCTTCTAGATGGGACAGATTTGGGGCAGAACCTTCGGCATTAATAAAATTAATCTTAAAACTCACTCCGGTTTTCTCAGAGCCATCTTAGTGCTTTAAAGGTGTTGCTTCCATTACTTTTCCCATCGTAGATTCGTAGCTCCACATGTTGCTGGGTTATTTTCTCAGCGCCTGCGAAAAATTACTGACTCGGATTATTGTTTCCCTGGTTTCTGCAAACAGAAGAAAAACAAAAACAAAGCAGACCGTCGACTGACTTTAACATGGTTTCCCATGCTGCTATCAGACCTACGGATTAAACATACGTAGATAAACGGACACGCGAAGTCCCAGAAAGCAAAACCAGGCTCATTTGGCGAGAGGAAGTCTCATTGGGAGGCGAAACAAATTTATTCAGTTACGGAATTTTTACTGAGTAGATAACGAGAGGACTCAAAAGCGTAAAAGCAGACTCTACAAAACAGAAAACTTAACATGAATAAAAAAAATTATTTATATATAAAATTGGCCGTTGGGTCCCCGGCAACGGCGCCAAAAACTTGATGACGTAGATCAAGTGATAATAAAATACTTGACCACCATAAACCAATACTAGCAAGAGGACTACTAGTCCATCGTAGTATAGCTATAAGCGAATCAAAGGTCGATCCCACGAGGAACCAATTGTGGATCATTTATATACAAACAATTAATTATTCATGTCAATGACACAAAGGCGGTCTACGACCAACGAGAGACAAGAAAGATAAAGGACTCGACTCAACACAACACATAAACAACGTAATTAACCTCCCCAATTATTATGTTATCGTTTGGATCTCGAGATTCTATATAACTAAACTAAACTCGACAACTATTAATCCGATTCGTATTTCTTTTATATTGGCTACGGGAGTCATCCCCTAAACTAGATCTAGCTCCGGGTAGGCCATCTAGATCACTATGCTACATTACGTGACTTCGCTTTTTAGGCCTCCGTCTCATATAACTCGCACGCTTACAAAACTAGGGATGCCGATATTAACTGTATTCCTCACCTAGGCAACATTCCTGTGGTTAGGCATACTTCCTAGACGATTGCATCAGTCTCCGTCCCATTAACACTAACTTTTTAGCTATCATGTTAATCTACGATTTACGTATAACTAGGTGTCGACAATTCCCAAATACTGAATGTATCTAGATCTTCTTTGAAAGTCCCGGAAGATCAATTCATGAGCCGACCTCAGAGCCCTATATTGGTATTTCCTAATAATACGCTAATTAAACCAGACGAGCAACGTAGCCGTAGCCATACCTACTAAGATAAGAAATTCTATGTGGACAATCACACCATAAAGACGTGGCTAGACTGACTCGGCGAAAAACTAAATCTTAGCGTTTCTCTATACTTATCGGATAAAATAGAAGTTTATAAAGCAATTATATATATCTACTAGAAACACGATTGTTGATCATACCAAAGTCATCTATAGATCACCGGATAACAGATCTGGGCGTGTAGATCCTTATAGACAAGGAATCCCCACTTCGCCTCAAATCGTATCCTTAGATCTACATCGTTCGGTGAAGAACGAACATGCAACCTCAAACGATAAACAATAATTGGGGGCTTAATTATAAAGAACAAAGAAGAAATAAATACAAGAACTTACATTATTGCAGAACTTGCATTAAAAACTGCTCTGAGGAAAACTGAGGATTTTATTATGAATTGTGTAAAGTGTCTGAAGTGTGTTTTTGCTAATGAAATAGCACAAATATATATTGGGGTAAAAATAGAGTTAAGATAAGCATTAACCGATCTAAATTAGGTTTTCTAAATCCAAATGAAGTCTAAAAACGCGTTACGATAATTCCAAGCTAATCCGGATGCTTCAGGGAAAATAAATGATTTCCCTTCTCGTGTGATCAAATACCACTATGGCTCGAATATATTCCAAAACCTCCGTTAGTAATTTCCCTATAATCTGACCGAAATTGTTTTTTTATTATTTTGGCTTTGGTTCAGAAAGTATATACGACTCAATAGTCGATAATGGTATGGTTGGATTATGGGAGTGTGGATATTTTGATTTGTGAATAATGGGAAATTCACAAGTAGATGTAAACAAGCAGGAGTCCGAATTTGTAGGAGTATCAAGTAGTATCTTTTTGGAAATAGATATATTATATTTCAACTCTCATAATATATAATTTGTTTTTGGAGTAACTACAAAATGGATCAATCCACTGGATGCTACGAGTATTATATTAACGCGGACATATGTTGAGTTCAATTTTTATTTTCTATAAACGTCAAGTGTTTTTTTTAAAAGTATTTTCAAAGTATTTTAATTTAATATATTATTGATATAGATAAATGTATCTTATTAAAAATGATTTATTAACTTTCTCGACTTATAATGATAATAACGTGATAAAACAAATCTTGTACAAATGACATTTGCATGTCCCACCTCGGTGGCATGGTACCGTACTTCCCGCTTCGCGCGGCATGGTATATTTTACTTGTATATTTCCCGCTTCGGCGGCATGGCTAGTTCCCTCTTCGGAGGCATGGTTCTCGATCTCGTTCTCGTACTTGCTCGATGGGCCCGCCGAGGATTTCACAGTCGGGTTAGCTGTGCATTGGGCTTGTGACCGCGGTTGTGGGGTCCGAGGCAAGTGGACTCTCCAGAAGCCCCAGGAGATTGGGTGTCGGAAGGACGGACTTCACTATAAAAATTACTTGTTGTGGATATAAGGTGGTGAACTGGGAGTCATAAGGTAGAGACAATCGTATCAGCTATATCGATGTCTAGTAAGGGAACTTGATGAATTGACGGATCTCGAATAAGCTTGCTTGACTTGAACTTGATATATAAATTTTAAACAAGTATATTATTACATAAATACTCGAATCGATTTCTAGAAAATGTATATATTGTTACAACATTTTAAAAAAAAAAATATATATATATATATATATATATATATATATATATATATATATATATATATATATATATATATATATATATATATATACACTCACACATGCTCATACCAGTTTGTTTTCGACACGGAGGAAATCAGGAAAACCTGTAAATTGATCGATCAAGGGCCATGGATTTTCGATAATATCTATAGTTCATTTGTTGATTTTTTTTTTTTTTTTTTATAGTGTAAAACAGGGGCTGGAATTGTAAATTTACATCTGAGCATCTATGCTTTATTACTGTGGTTGAAAGGATGCTGTCTTGAAGTCGTTATGTTTCAGTGTTTCAGTATAACTTTTGTGTTTTGATATTTCAGGATGTTACGATGAAGATCATATCTTTTTCGCAGCAAGGTCCACGAGCAATTTGTATTCTTTCAGCTAATGGTGTAATTTCAAGTGTTACTCTTCGTCAATCTGATTCCTCTGGTGGTACATTGACATATGAGGTGTTTCAATCTCTTTATTGATTACTCTTAATATTGTTCTATTACATTAGCTTTGAGTTTGTCAAATTCATTAACAGAATGATCATTAATGCAGGGTCGATTTGAGATTCTTTTGCTTACGGGTTCATTTATGCCTCCGAAAGTGGAGGGATGAAGAGCAGATCTGGTGGCATGGCGTATCTTTAGCAAGCCGGATGGTCGGTCGTGTCATGGGCGGTGGAGTTGCGAGTCTATTAGTTCTTTGCAAGTCGATTCGAGTTTTGATTCTCTTTTCTGGTATTTTAGTTCTGATGAATATTTTGTACGGGTTCTGATCCTTTTTTTTGGTGTACTTGCGATCAAAACTTTTATCTTTTAAAAATTGTTACGTAATGATGAACTAAAATTATTATTTTTTATTTGAGTCAGACAATAGAAAGGATTTTAACACTGTGGTCAAAGGAGAGGGATTCCAACACGTACTATAGCTTTCATGGGTTGCAAGCGAGATGGCCATTCGGGTTGTCATCACAATCATTCGACTTTTGCTCTCTGGTAACACCGTCATAATTTTATTTTTTTATGGTTGTGCATATTCACTTATTTGATAGCTCTTTGCTAGGCTACTATAAATATAATGATGTCACTTTTGTACTCAATATGATTATGCGGGAGTCTGTTCTCGGCTTTATTGTCACCACGTTTGATGTTCATTGTGATTGAGTAAGGGTAAATCTGGTCATTTTTTTCCAATGAAATTGCAAAAATGTGTACCATTTACAGTGATGTGTCGGCTGCCCCAATTACAATTAGCATACATGCATACTTAAAGGCGCACCGTACGATGCACGGTTTGCCCTCATTTTTTTTATACACCGGTTATAGCTTTTATGTCTGCAATAAATTCACTTTAGCAAAAATAAAAAAAAACATGAACCTACTTCAATGCTTAGAAAAGCATCTAAACGCTAGTGAAGATCGAAATGCACCTGCGTGCACAAAAAGACGAGCAGAGTTTCAGAGAAACAATAAAAACTACATAACAACAAAATTAAAAATTTCCAAACTCGAATCAGAGAATTGAATGCTCCAAATCAAAACCCTAGTGATAAACATGTTTATGTGATAACACCGTACCAAATCATACGACGTCGTTCTACCTAACCCAAAAAAAAAAAAAATTGCTGGATTCATACGACGTCGTTTTGCTTAAGCCCCCCAAAAAAAAACAGAAAAGGACAAAACGGACGACCAATGATGCAAATTTAATAGTTATTACTAGTGGCTGCAACGTGCTTTGCACGTTTTGGCCCTTGGTTTTTTCCGATGATACGTGTAGTACGGTAGAAACACAAAACGTCGTTTAATAGTGTAATGCATGCATTGGACATAGTAATATAAATGGTACAAACTACGAGTGGCTTTTTCCTTTAGTACGCCTGCAGTCGCGTTCTAATGGTGCATTTTCCAAAGGCCTTCGCCAGGTGATTGTATGAAATGCAACCAAGGGGATCGACTAAAAAGTCCTACACCATTTCCGATTTCATACATTATAGAAGAGATAGAAACAAGATCTTTGTTAAGGCGAGACACCTCCAAGACTCTTCTTTATGGTGTCCAAAAGCTTGGTGTAATATAAAAGTAGGTGAGTCAAAGTTGCTCTTAAGATCTCCATACCACACAAAAAGTTCTTGAAGGATGTGATCGAGCGTTGTGCATTACCTCTATCGCACTTTTCATCTACTTGCAATTCAAACCCTTCCTCTTCTCCACTTCTTCTCTTTACAATAGTAGTGGTATATCTTGATCCCATTTTCGATTCATTCTTCTTTGCGTGGCCCTTATCTCTGTTATTATTTTTTCGTGGGACGTTTGGAGGCTTTGGGTTTGGATTTTTGGCATTTTTAACAGGGCGAATTTGATAATTGATAATTGATTATCATGTATTATCCTTATTATAACTCATACAAAAAGTCTTCAGGCAACAATAACAAATAATTCAATAAAAAAAAACAACACACAAACATAAAATAAATAATTTTAAAAAATGATGCATGTTAATCAACCTCGGCTTTTCCCTAATAATTTCCTCGCAAACAATAATTCCTCAGAAAATTAGCGAAAATAATGAGAATAATGCATGGTTCAGCTTCCCTCACAAAAATCATTCTTAAAAAAATGCGATGAGGGGTTTTACAATACAAATGCGATGATATAACAATATAATACATACCGAGTTTTGATATTTTATGCATTTTAAAATAATACATACCGAGTTTGATGAACCAATAGAAAACTACATAATAACAAAATTAAAATTTCGAAACTCGAATCAGAGAATTGAATGCTTCAAATAAAAACCCAGTGATAAACACGTTGATGTGATAACACCGCATCAAATCATACGACTTCGCTTTTGCCTAAAAAAATATATAAAAAATCCTTTCATAAAAGCGCCGTCGTTTACTTTCCCGAGAAAAAAAAACAATTAAAATTTCCGGAACTCGAATCAGAGAATTGAATGCTTCAAATAAAAACCCTAGTGATAAACACGTTGATGTGATAACACCGTACCAAATCATACGACTTCGTTTTACCTAAAAAAAAAATTTTAAAAAAAGGGGGAAAAGACAAAAAAATTTGGTATAGCGACGACCAAAACGTCGCTAAAGCCGGACGACCAAAATGTCGCAAAAAGCCATACTACCAAAGATGCAAATTTAAATAGTATACTAGTGAGGCGCACCGTGCGATGCACGGTGGGCCCTTGTTTGTATGTTTTGTTTCGTTTTGAGTTGGCCGTTTCATTTGGGATGTAATGTATAAAAATCTGCAATATGAATTGCGTTACGACTCCGATAAAAATCTGCAATATGAATTGAAGAGTCCACCAGTTTCTGTACAAACCAAGAATATCACCTAAATGTACAAAATGTATTACACCAACGCCATAAAACACAATGTAGAATAGAAAGAACCTTATGATTGAAGTTCCATCTACCATTCCTTGGAAAGAAATTTTCCCCATTTCCCACGTTCAACCGCAAAAAGCGAAACCGAAAAAAAAAACATTGGTTTACTGAGGCAACTAAAAATTAACAGCTACATTACAGCCTTACCCTTGGAGCAGCAAGAACTCGACCATCAATGCTAGTAAAGTTCCTGGTAGTACAAACTATTTCATAAGGCATTAGATGGTGAAATATAATGGAAGGTATCCTCTTATAAATCACATAGCTTAACTGCCATTCAACTGTTAGGTTTTCATGAGCTAAAAACATTAATTTTTACTCTATCATGCATAATTAGATGTTTGGAATGGAAACATCCAAGTTTTCTGCCTCCCATGTACATATTTACTTTATTTTTTCAGCAATCAAAACCTTAGTCAACGAGCATAATTTTTTTAACCAATATTCTTATGATGGGTAGAAAATGGAAAAATCTTCTACAACCAAATGAGGAAGAAATTTTCAAAAGTTCACACAAGGCCCGGAGAAGACCTTTCAGTCTATTCCAACCAAATTGATTCTATAAACTTCTACCAATAATGTAGAAAGCGATATTATGCTTTGTCCAATACCTGATTGAGAAAACCTGCCCCAAATGCTATAATGACTTTGAATCACAGTCATTCATCATAGCACAAACTTCATCTATATGTTCCCTTATAATTCTTTTAACTTTCTGAGGCATATCAGATGAGATGTGAATGGGTATTCATTGTGATAATGTATATATATAGTTTGCTAAGGAATTCTGAAAACATAGAACTAAAAGAAACAACCATAGATAATCCAGATCAACTAACTTTGCAAATGAACTGTAACCATCAAGAGTCTCAAGGAGTTTCTTCATTGACCATCTCCAAATCATGGCTTTGAAATCAGACACTTTCTTCTGAGGTGAAGCGGTCTAGCCATAGAAAACATTCGACCCATGCATTTAATCCATTTTTATTAATATCCGACAACTACACTGTGAAATAAGTGTTCCGAATTGATCTTACCAGCTATCATCTTCTACACAACAATCGAACGACCACATTTTAAATGGCCTAAAAATGAGTGAAGAAAATTACATCCAATACTACAAAATTAATCAAGCTAATGGAAATCAGAGAAATTCCCGTAATTAGAAAAAGACAGTCGTCGAAGGTAGAAACTTACATGTAAATGTAGCCAAGGGTCGCGCTTTTGCCGTATCGATTGAAGGTCTGACCTTTCTTCCACCCAGGCGACGACTTTACTTGACCTCCCTCATTCATGGAATAAGTTTCAAAAGCCGGGCAACACCTCGATCGAATTCCAACAGATATAAATTCAGACTTACACACAACAAAACCCCAATCTCAGATAAATATGTAAATAAAAAAATAAGCTTCTTAAAGTTTACCAATTTGTTTAATAAATTAGGTAAACGAACAATATTTCAAAATTCTTATCACTTACATTGATCACATCTTCTCCCAACTTTCATCGGCAGTAGAAGAAATATAACAATAGATTAAACACTGTTAAAGGAATATGAGAGCAACAAAAAAGAGATGAATAGAAACATGAATTAATGTTCTGAAAATAGAGGTACAAAAGACGGTGGGAGCAGCACAAGTGCAAACAATCCCAAAACAATCCAATGACTAATTAAAGAAGAGCAATGCATCGTAATTGACCTTTGACAACTCACAAAAACAGTGTAAAAATCAGATGAGCAAAGATGTCGGCAAGAGTGAAGGGGGCACCGAGCAGATGCGCCTTCCATAAGCGCAGTATATGAAGGGGGCAAAGGAGACGATGCTTTTTCCCAGAATTTATATGAGAGTCTAGTAACGTGTTTCAATCAGGTTCTCCATTTAACATGCCTATGGGTACTAATGAAAGTACTAACCAATGATAATGACATATAGATAGTTTATTACACTTTGCATATTTTCTGCTGGCTAGAAGCTTCATTTTGTCGTTGGTTTGAGCTTTTTCATGGGGTGTAATGCTGCGTCGCTGGGTGACGTAGTTTCGGTGTTGGTATAGTTTCAAACTCCATCAGGTCGGTAGTGTGTACGTTGCTTTTTGGTGAGGGTCTTGGTTGTTGCGTTCTTGCTAGGAGCTGTAAGGATCTTTAGAACATAATATTATAACATTTCTTCTATTCATCCGATTATATTAGTAACTTTTCATCTTGCAACAGTTGTCACAACAAGGAAGCAAACAAACATCAACATGAAAACGAAATACAATGACAAAGCAACATAAACAAGAAAAATAAAGAATCATACCTTAATGAACAATATACCATTCAACATATGATTTGACATAGATTTAGACCCTGTATAACCTACAGGGTAACTTCCACTTCAACAACGATGTTATGAGATGTCCAGAATAGAAGCATTGCGAGACAGACAAAAGTAAAACTTCATTGACTAAGGAAAATGAAAATATACTAACCTTAATATAAGCTCTGAGTGACGTTGGGAGCTGAATTTGTTACTGGGATCACAAAACAATTGAATTATTTATTAATAAAATACCAGCAAAGTGATAGCCTACAAAAACTATATACAAATTCAAAATCACATCCAATTCCTGAATTGTTTGGAGCAGGAGCTCTCAAATCATTTGAACTAATCCATGATGTTCGAAATCTGCCAAAGCATATGCGACCAACATATGACATATTTATGACTCGGGTGTAATTTTTGAAGCTTCCCATTTCAAAAGAATTACCTAAAGATAAATGGATCTTAAAATCATGGTTGTAAATCAAACAAATCCCTAAACCACTCGACCTAGTTTCTCTATAAATTTTTTCTCAAAGTCTGAAGCCTCACCATCCGGGACAGAACCAAAAAGAAAATTGGAGCTCAAATCCAAGAGTTCAAGAAAGTAAAGCCTGTGGATTTTATCACGTAAGGGTCCTCAAATTCCAAGGGAAACCCCAAGCAAAGAACCCTCAAGTTAAGCAATCTTGTTAGCGTGGTAACAAGAGAATCCATGGAAATAAAAATTGGTTTGGAACTGAAAATCCATTGAATGAAATATTATTATTATTTCGGTTTGGAATCTTATCTCCCATAATTTTGAGCTAAGTAAAAAAGACCCCCTGGCATTTGTTGCTCACTTCATAGGTTGATGGGGAATAACATATATCCCCATTGTAATTCTCCCAAGTTTCCAGTTGGGATGGGTATTCTAAATGCTTTATGAGCTGATTTCCATCTCGTATGTCTGTAGCTGATGGGTCATGGACTCATGGAGGAGAAGGAAATACAATGATGGATGGAAGATCACACTAAGGGAGGAGAGAGCTTTACCGGAAACACTGTAGTGGAAGGGAAGTACATAATCTTTGAATACGACTGATTAATCCAATAAAAATTTCCATCGCCACCATCTTCATTCAGCGAACAAACGGGAAAGTCAATCCAGTTTATCAACCAAGCATCATGGGAAGAAATCACAGGGAAAAGAGGGGGAAAAAAGCAAGCAAATTAGTAGCATACCGTCTCTGATTAGCTTTTGTAAATCTAGTTGTAAGACATATTATCATCACTCATCAGCTTCTCTGAAATCAAAGAAACATGAAACCCATCAATGAAAGAAGAACATGAAAAAAAACAAATAAAAAGTAAACGGAGAAGAATAGATGAAACAAATGGAAACTAAAAATGGATAGAACGGACCAAAGAAAGTATAAAAGGGGAGAGAAATTGGTGGATGAATAAACAAAGGAAACCATAAATGGCTGATTGAATGCTAATCCAACGGAGGCTTTACGCTATTGAAAATTATATATATTGGATATACCCCTGCAAACCATTTCCGGCAAAACTAACATTAACTAAAGGACTTTGCCCCATGTTTTAGAGCTTCATGAGGAAGCCAAACATTAATAGCCACAATTAAAATTACCACAATTAATAGCAACCACAACAACAAAGACTAGGAATTGAATTCAAAATTGAAAACACACGAATCTTGAAATGGTTGGAGTTCTACACCATTAAAGCGCAAATAATGAAGATGTACACTTGGAAAAGGAAAAAAGAGAAGCAAATAGAATCCATGAATCCTAAAATCAGAGAGACACGCTAAAATGCTCACGGAAAAAGAAGAGTAAGAAGAAGCAGACTTTTCTGGGACATTAATTAGCAGAACAAAATTCAAATAACAGCAAAACAATTATGATTACTCATTCTTAGCCTGTAAAATTGGAGATAACACAAGATGTATACAGAGCAGGGAAGACAAAGAGAAGCAAATAGAATCAAAGAATCTAGAAATCAATAGTAAGGCTAAAATAATCGAGCAAACAAGAGTAGCAAGAAGTAGACTTCTTCCCAAAGTTAATAACCATAAATTGAAAGTAAAAACAACAATTACGATTACCAGTGACAGCAAAATCAAGAAGGAATTGAGTAGATTCTCCAAATGGAAGCAAACCAAAATCTGAGATCTTGATGAAAGGAGCAGAACTGGGAAATCCACCATTCAGAAGCAGATTATAAGGATCACCATCGTCATCACACTCCCATAACTTTCACCAAGATCTTCTACCTCTCAGTGGACTCCCTCAGTGGGCATGAAAGACGGTGAGAGGGGAATAGGGGCGGTGGTGGAGATTGAAGGCGGTGGTGGAGACAAAATGAGTGTTGTAGACCAGCACGTGTAATGTTTGAACCACGTAGAGGCATGAAGGACGACCACGTTTGCTCCGTCTGTGTATTGCCAAGAACGACTGAGTATGACGCATCATACGTCGTCGTTTCAGAAGACAATATGGGGAGCCAAAAAAACAGGGAAAAGACAAAATAGTCGTCCCTTATTTTGCAGAAATAATAAGTACTCCCTTTATTGATATACTACTATATATGATTACTACTAAGTATGATAAGGACAAATGGTGAAGAAAAGTACAATATCACCTTAATTAAGATTTAGAAAGAAAAAAAAGGAAACAGACGTATTAAAAGGAAGGAAAAAAAAAAGAAATATATAGACGGAAAAAAACAGGGAAAATTTGAAAATAAAAATCATTCTTTCTCTCTCCTCCTTGATTATTTAATATCCATATATTTATTAAATCTCTGTCATTATAATTTTTTCATCATAGTTCATATTTTTTGATATTATTTATTATGATACCTAATTCAACATTTTCCTGACATAATTTGGGGAAATTCGATTTGTTTTCAATACTTCACCACGAATGTAGTGATATTCGGGGTGACATTGTTTTCAATACCTCACCACGAATGCAATCACATACAATTGATGCAGTGATATTGAAGTTGTTAAAATGTTAAAATATGTACTGACAAACACAATTGATGCAGCGACAAGACAATTTACGAAACCAAATTTGGAGTCCCTTTATAAAGGAATTATCAGGTGTCATTGTATGATCGATGTCAATTGAAAATGATATTACAATAAAATTTTCTAATATGCAATGAGAGTTGTTGATGCACCGTGTCACGGATTTTTGTAATGAAAATAAACAAGTAATAAATTTATAAATCCGGTATACCCCAAGTGTAGGGATCGTAGTATAGAGGTTGATACCGGGTCGATCTTACGGGGAATCGGGGTTGTTTAATCTAGTTTTTATTATCTAACCTAACTATGTCACGATTACTACTAAAAAGATACGAAAATAAAACAGTGAAGAACTAAAACGGAAAACGAAACTAACAATAAGAATAACTGGACAGAAGATCAAGATCTAAAGCCAGGAAAATATGGTTGCGAACACAATTATCTAAACTAAATCTATTCTAAATCTATTATGAAGTAAAGATTGTAAATTTACTAAGCAACTCAAGTTCAAGTGATTAAATCAATGGAATAACAGACGAACAAGCAATTGATCCACCTATCCTACAACTATCAATTTCTATCTCGATTATCTCGTGATTTATAACCAAGTTGTGATTCACCTAGCCAAGGTATGAACTCCTAATTTCTTAGACAAGTTCGCCTATTAATCTTCTATCTTTCGATCTAAAGATTAACGCTTTCTAACTAAAGGTGTGAAATTTATAAGTTTCTAACCTAGAGATTCAACCTAATAACTCTCGTTAATTAGATTAAAGGTCTAATCTTTATTATGGCGATCTAGGGTTTAACATGATTCTCATCAATATAAACAATCAACATGCAAAGATATTTCGATATAAATTGCATAAAAACATGATAAACATAATAAAGAAACAACTTTGAATTAAAAACTCACAAGACAATCGAAGACGAAATCAATACGTTGGTTGGATGGCTTCACAATGCTTGTTCAAGGGAGGTCTAGCCTCTTAGCATCCTCTTGAAGTTCGAATTACTTAAATAAAAATACATAAAAGTGTTTGAATCTAACTAGAAAAATAAAAGCATAAAAACTGAGCCGCCCACTGGGTTTAGGGTTGAATTATGATTATTCAGGGTTGAAAATACGCAGCTATATATAGAATTTTAAGTAAATTTCGCTTGCTATGTCGGCCAATGGACGCCCGTTTGATGGGTTGAGCGCCCGCCCGGATGCTTAAAAATCTTTGAGTCGGGCCGAAAGTGGATCAGACGCCCGTCCTTCTTTAATTTGGACGCTCGTCCAATAAATATCTCAGAACTCTGAATCAAGTTTCTTCTTCCGGACGCCCGTCCAATAAGGCGGACGCCCGTCCACTGGACGGAGAATTGGACGCACGTTCAGATTACTTCAAATCTGATTTTTCCATCTCTATCTTCAATCAACTTCATCTCTATCTCTTTTTCTTCATATAACTCCGATCCTTAACATCTTTTAATCCTCTTTTTAACCAATTTCGTGTATCTACAAGATAATAAAACATGGCAAAGTGTAATATCATCCAAATCAATATAAAATCAACAATAAAACACCTAAATCAACCAATTTTGCGATTAAACCGTTTAAAAACTCATTTGCTCAATAATTCAATTAAACACTTAATTTCTATGCAAATTATATGAATATGGAGGGAATTACTATAAAATATAACGTTATAAATCGCATAAAATCACCCTTAACAACTCCCCCACACTTAGCTTTTGCTCGTCCCGAGCAAAACAAGACAAAACCAAGGCTCGGAAGAAAGATAGACATCTCAGCACATATAACACATATGCAATAACTTAGAGGTTCACCCCGGTGTGTGTGCAAAGCCATAACAAACTTCCACTAAGTCCAAACTTGAAAATTTCAAAGCAAACTAGCTAATACCCCCTTCAAACTAGCAATAAATGATACTTATAAGATGCACCCTACAAAACGTAACATATCCCGAAAAGGATGATAGAATGCATTTAGGACCTTTCTGACATACTCAGAGGATAATCCCTACAACATATCTGTCGGTTTTTACTGGGGATAAGATATGCGATAACCAAGTCTTTCATTCATTTCATACCACTTCTTATTCAAGTTGATTTAACTATTTTCACATTTAAACGTACATCAGAATGAGCTGTTGCCCTGTCATAGCAGAATAGGATATTCGTGATATACCCTACCTTACTCAAATCATAAGGCAGCTTCTTTTGACTGTCGTGAGCTTTTGGTCATCATAGTGGTATAGGACATTCGAGATATGCCCTACCGCACTCAAATCATCGACCAGCTTCCGACACACCCAATTAATTCATTTATTTTTCTTAAAACAACTTTTCCAAAGCACAGTAGTTACGTTTCACTTATCACATTCAAACCTCAGATATTCACAGTATATCATACTTTGGATCTAAACACAAACTATCATAATCTTCACGATACATACGTTAGCACTAAGTACATGACTTATAAGATAACAAAAATCACTAATCAAAAGGGGTATAGCTTTATATTTTAGCTCATCATTCACTATGGCTCGTGAAAAATATAGATCGGGTGAAACAACTAACTTACTGGACATACAGTATATAGCATCAATGACTATAAAAATAACGAACAAAGATGTGCATTGCTTACTCGGGACCAAACAAAAATTTTGAAAAATTTAGCTCATTTTTGCATAGAAACATAACGAAGTAAGCAAATGATCGATACACATAACCATTCCCCTCCCCCACACTTAAACCACAACATGTCCTCAGGTTGTGCAGAATTTAAAAAGAGACAAAAATACTTAGCTGATCGTAACAGATACTCGAATCGTTGGTCAGGCCGGAGCCTTCGTAGTGACAAATAGAACTCGTATCAGCATGATGTAAAAGCTAGCTCGACGATACAGCTAGAAATATACCTGCACTACTCGACAAACACGGAAAAATTTCGGGAAAAGCGGGAAAGTATACCAAAAGCGAAGATAACGGAAAGATAAGGTAAAATCGAATTAGATTAAAAGAGAAAACATCCAAAACAATGAAGATCGAAAGCATAGTAATGTCAAATACAAATGAAAAAACAAAATGCCTTAGGGCTTACATGATTCATCGAGAAAAATCTATCAACGAGAACTGACAGTATCTAATATGAAAAGTACAATGAACCAAGTAAGGAAAAAGTAGTAGGACAATACAAGCATCTCATCAGCAAAAAAATAGAAGCTCGAATCAGAAATATAACATCAGGTCTGCCCCGGTGCCGTAGAATCATCAGCAGGAGGTGCTCCACCCGTAGGAGAGTCAGTCTGCTCCTCATCCGAAGACGACTCAGAGTCGTGAAGAACATCCGCAATGGCTAGCTCAACCTCGTCAGAATAAACGTAATATATAATGCTCGGGTTGAAGACTCTGTCGTCCCTCGGAGGCCGGCCCTCACTCAGACACTGCAAAATAGACAAGATATTGTTCTGAGAAGTCCTCATATCCTCCATCCAGTTCCGTATACTATTAGCTATACTCAACCTCATCCGGACTGAGGGAGATAAAGATGGAAGGGAAGATGCTCGAGGTGGTGCTGAAGATGAACCGGGCTCACGTGCTGCCTCAGCCTCAGTCTCAGTCTGACCAGAAGATTTCACTTTCTCCCGCTGCAAGTACCTCGGATTCTTCGGTTTGTGATCAGTCCTGTACTCGGGAACCCTGGCATCTTGACAGAGACTGTGGATCAAATACGGACATATCAAACATCTCGTATATACTTTCTGATTCGTGGCTATCTCATCGAAAATTGCTTGTCCTACATCCACATTCAGCTTGAAATTCAAGGCATATAACATTCCAAGGTCACCAATGTGAAAATGAGTCAGGTTGTTCTTAGGTAACAACCTGTTCTGGATAAACCGACATTGGACCTTCCAATCCTCCGTCCAACTCGTTGTCACCAACTCCTTTCTATCTCCCCCTGGTCTAAGTGTCCACGGCACCTCCGGGCACACTAACAATCTCAACTCCTCCAACGGATCTTGACCGGCATCCTGCTTGGCCTTTATTGCCTCCTTATAGTCCAACCCCTCAAAAGGTGCCAAGTTATACTTCTCATTTATAACCTTAGGCGTAAACGGCACCTTTACTCCCCTAACCATCACAACTCCGGCTTCCAAATCCGTTTCCGAGCAATTGGCATAAAACTCTCGGACCAATGTAGCATTAACCGGAGTCATCGGGGTTACCATCAATGCCCCCCACTTCCTATCCTTTAATAACTTCACAAACAAAGGATCAACTTGAGTCTCTAAAACAGCCCTCTCAATTAACATTGTTCGGGATATATAATGCTTGTTGTACACATCAAGAGCCTTAGGGTTTATGAACCGACGAGCTAATGGCATAGGAACTGGGGGTCTAACATTCTGTCTAGGTGGCTCAACCCCTTCACTTGCTTTCTCCTGTCTAGGCCTAGATGCCTCACCACTCCGGTCACCCCTAGGAAAACTCACCAAAGGCACATCATCATCAGTATCCGAACTAGATTCCGACTCATCACGCAGTGGTGCTCTAGATGGAGCTTGTGTAGCCCTAGGAAGGCGTTCTCTTATAAGCACACCCCGGTTAGGATCAACTAAGGCAGGGTCTACGACCTTTGGCCTCTTACGTGGTTCAGTGGCAACTCCCTTACCATGCCTCTTTTGTGCCCCTTTACGCACCATGATTAACTTAGGCTAAACCAACAACCATCCCCAAACCACAATTCAAACAAACCACCCGTTTATCGTCCAAACGGGATTTCAAAACCAATTCACACCAAACCAACACCAAAACCACAATGCAACCCATCCAGAACCATCGACATCACCCCAATCATCAACAGAACAAGAAACAAAAACAAAACAAGAGAAAAAAACAAATAAGGGAAGATTCATATAAAAGAGTCGACTCGAAGATCGAACTCAAAAAAAACGTGAAATAATCTAAGAAAAGTTGATAAAAACTTACCAAATAGGATGATGGGATGATGAAAAAGAGGATTAGAAGCCCAAACAATGCCAAATCGAACACAAAAATCGAATTTTTTCTTCTATGAAACCGCACTAGCTAGGTTACTGGATCGAAATAACGGTTGTTTGTTGGAGGATTTGGTTTGAAGAATCAAAGAGAAGGGATTGGGAGCTGCTTGTAGGACTTTGAATCACCCAATTTGGTTTAGAAACGAAGAATTTAGGGCAAAAGGAGGGCAAAAGTCGGGTTTTGCAATTTGAAAATTCTGATTTGATATAAATTTGGGAAGCGAGGGGTATTTATAGGCGTAGGTCGAGCAGGCGCCCAAGATCTTTGGACGGGCGTCAATTGAGGAGTCTATATGGCCCGGGCGGGCGCCCGGATATTGAGACGCTTCGCCCAAATTGTTCAAATTTAGAAACGAGTTGGAGGGAATCTCGCAGACGGGCGTCCAAGAAATTTGGGCCTTCGTCAATATTTTCAAGGACGGACGGGCGTCCACTGGAATGGACGGCGTTCATGACTTGAAAATCAACCAGGCGGGCGTCCATCACTATGGGACGGACGCCCAATGCGAAAAATAAGCAACCCTATATAATTTCCATTAAATTCAAATTCCAACTTGCATTTTCTCATTAAAACTAAATAAAACTTCAATAATACAAAAGAAAACTAGAACAAAATATAAAACACTAGAAAATAGTGGGTTGCCTCCCATCTGGCGCTTTTGTTTAACGTCGTTTGCTCGGCGAAAGCAGATCTAACGACGCTAGTCATCGTAAATCTCCGCCCAATCCACAATCCGGATCGACGGGCGGAGCATGTCAATAGCAGGAGGAAAATCATACTCGTCTGTAGAGCCCGAGTCCTCGCCAAACAACATCCACTCCTTGAAATGCTCATCTTGCAGCACTAGCGCCAAGTCGATCCAAAGCATCGGATCATTGAGGATTGTATACGGTCGTCTTAAAGTCTCCTGCAGGTCCTCTGAACTAAAATATCCACCTCCCGAAGATCGGGGTACAATGTGAACATACGTAACGGTCCTGATGCGGGTACTAATATCAAACTCTACGTCCAAAATGATAGTCCCTCCGGGTCCGTCACCTAGAGTGATAAGTGGGATCCTACTAATGAAAGGAAACTCCTGTGGTAGAACTCCGTAATCCATATCTAAAAACACAGCTAAACTGAACAGGTTCAAACAAAATCTTAATTAGACTTAAGATAGAAGCTAAATCAAAGAAAGAAAGAAAAAAAAAACATAAAAGAGAGTACTAATATGATAAAGGATATCTAGGATGCCCCCTAGTGGCGCTTTTGGTTAATGTCGTTAGCTCGACACTCTTTTAGTTCAGCCTGGATCAGGCCATTTTACTTTTCTGCCAGCCACTACCTCGTGTAAGCTTTGATCAGTAGTGTGGCTGCAGAAACAGCATCTAACACATGGGGTTAATTTTTTAATTGCCTTCCACACATGTTTAAACCTACCCATGGTTGATTTCTTCTTTTTCTGACGACGTTTCAACTGTTGCTCCTTTTCAAACTCCTCCATGTCCCAACTACCTGCTAGAACTTCTTCAGAAGAACCACTACCGTCATCCTCAGAAAACAAATCGGGCGACAACTCGTCAAATTCATTGACTTCTGAAGTACCATACCCGAGGATATCGAGGAATCGAACCATCAAAGGCTTTTCCTTAGCTTGACCAATGTAATGCTTGCACCTTTGACCATTCACTCGGAACGGCTGGTCACCATAACCTCGTAGTTCTAAAACACCTCCAGGAATGATTTGGAGAATTTCAAAGGGACCGGACCATCGTGTCCTCAGCTTACCAGGGAACAGATGTAACCTGGAATTGTACAATAAAACTTGTTCCCCTACTTGAAATTCTCGCTTCTTGATTTTGGCATCGTGAAGGAGTTTCGTCTTTTTCTTACTTATCCTGGCACTCTCGTAGGCCTGAAGTCTAAATTCATCTAACTCATGCAACTGTTGCAATCGATGTTTTCCACAAGATTGGGTATCGAAGTTTAAAAACTTCGTGGCCTAATACGCTCTATGCTCTAACTCGATTGGTAAGTGGCATGGTTTACCATAAACCATTTGATAGGGTGATGTACCCATGGGGGTCTTATAGGAAGTTCGATATGCCCACAGTACATCATCCAATTTTAGACTCAGTCTTTTCATGATATTGTGATGTTTTCTCAGGATCTTCTTCAAACTTTGGTTGCTTCTTTCAACCTGACCACTAGTCATAGGATGATATGGTGTGCCAATTTTGTGCCGGACACCATATTTCTCAAGCACTTTCTCCAGAGGTCGGTTGCAGAAGTGTGTCCCTTCATCACTAATCAAGGCCCGTGGACACCCGAATCTCACGAAGATGTTTTTCTTTAGAAATTTCATGACCGTCTTATGATCATTGTGAGACGTGGCTTGAGCCTCCACCCATTTCGATACGTAATCCACGCAGACTAAGATGTATTTATTTCCACAAGATGATGGGAATGGTCCCATAAAATCGATACCCCACACATCAAAGACTTCGCATTCTAGGATGGGTTTCAATGGCATGTCGAAACGCCTTGTTAAAGTTCGGTTCTTTGACACCTATCACAAGCTTTCTGAAAACTTACGTATCTTTGAAGATCGTGGGCCAATAGAAGCGGATTGAAAGATTTTAGCAGCGGTTTTCCAAGGACCAAAGTGACCACCGGTAGGTCCAACGTGGCATTGCTCAATAATATCACGTTGCTCGGATTCGGAACACATCTTCTCGGCAAACCATCTTTACAAATCTTGAAGAGGTAAGGTTCATCCCAAACGAATGTTTTCAAATCGAGAAGAATTTCTTCTTCTCACGATAGAACGATTACGGATCAAGATATTGGGAATGAAGGTAGTTCACGATGGAAGAATACCATGGAACATCCGGAGCACATCCGTCGATAAGCATGACATTCTCAAGAGGAAAGTAAAGATCTATATATCGTCGGGGTCATCCTTTTCCTCACTCAACATTCTTGAAAGCGTGATCGACCACTACGTTTTCTTTGCCCTTTTGTCTTTAATCTGGACATCAAACTCTTGTAGGGTCGGTATCCAACGTAGTAAGTGCGGTTTAGCCTCTTTCTTAGTCATCAAGTATTGCAAGGCGGCGTGATCGATCCACACAACTACTTGAGCACCCAACAAGTAACTCACGAAACTTGTCCATAGCAAAGACTACGGCCAATAATTCCTTTCCGATTCGTCGTGTAGTTTACTTGAGATGGATTTAGTGTGTGGTGGCGTAATAGATTGGCTGAAATTTCCACTTTTATTCTCTGTCTAAGCTGCGCCAATGACATAGTTTGATGCATCGCACATAAGCTCGAAGGGGAGATTCGGTCGAGGCAAAATAAGGATCGGCGCGGAGATTAATCTACTTTTAAGCTCCTCAAACGCTTGCTTGCAACTTTCATCAAAATCGAATACAACGTCTTCTTTAAGTAGTGTAGACAGGGGCTTGGCTATCTTGGAAAAATCTCGAATGAATCTCCTATAGAAACCGACATGTCCGAGAAAACCTCTAACTTCATGCACATTCTTAGGATAACTCATCTTCTCGATAGCTTCTACTTTGGCCCTGTCTACCTCTATACCTTTGGCGGAGATCTTGTGGCCAAAAACTATTCCCTCATCTACCATGAAATGACACTTTTCCCAGTTTAGGACTAAGTTCTTTTCCACACATCTGGATAAGACCTGGTCAAGATTGTCAAGACAATCATCGAAGGATTGACCAAAGACCGAAAAGTCATCCATGAAAATTTCCATACACTTTTCAACTAGCCCGTCAAAGATAGCCAAAGATACATCTTTGAAATGTAGTGAGGCATTGCAAAGACCAAATGGCATCCGCTGTAGCGAATGTTCCATAAAGCGGTGAAAGTGGTCTTTTCTTGGTCAAGCTGGATCGATGGGTATCTCGAAAATATCACGAATATCCGTTCAGAAGCATGAGAATGCATGTCCCGCCAGGCGCTCTAGCATCTGGTCAATGAATGGTAGGGGAAATGATCTTTCATTGTAACCTCATTGAGTTTCTGTAATCAATGGAGACTCTGTAACGATAACAAGCCTCAATGCTATTTCTTCTCCCTTCTCATTCTTCTCAATAGTAATTCCTCCTTTCTTGGGAACTACGAGTAGGGGATACCCATTCCTTTGTCGGTGATTGCGTATATGATACCCATATCTAAAAGCTTGATAATTTCCTTCTTGACCACCTCTTGCATATGAGGGTTGAGCCTCTCTGCAGGGCTTTCTAAACACATTCGCACCCTCTTGAGTCTTGATTTTATGCATACAGATGTCGGGAGATATCCTCGATGTCTCCTACTTGCCAACCAAAGGCTTTCTCATTTTTCCTCAAGGCGTTTACCACTTCATTTCTTCTAATCGAGACGACTTGGCGAGATATAATTAATGGAAGCTTGTCACCTTCTCTTAAAAACACATACTTTAGATGTTTAGGCAACGGCTTGATTGCAGATCTGCGGGGGTCTTCCAAACTTGATTTAAGATCTCCACTTTTCAACTCAACATCGCTGAGTTTACTTAGTGGTCCCATTTGCCAAAACTTCTCCTTTCAACAACTCATCCTCAAATTCAGCTTCTAGCCATTCTAGATTCACCACACCATGATTATTTAGCTTCTCAACTAGTCGCTCGTATTCGGTTACAATGACCATGACTTGCTTTTCCATGAAATCATTGAAGTCATCGGACATATCGTCAATGGAGAAGCCGGTCGGTCTTTCAGAGGTTTACGGCTAGCTTTGGAAACATTGTAACTCACCTCTTGATCACCAACTCGTATCGTCACTTGCCCACCATCACGGTCAATGAGGGCTCTGGGTCAGAGCAGAAAAGGCCTCCCAAGAATTAGAGGACATGCTCATTCTTCTCTATGTCCATAACGTGCGATCCACCGGGAAGGTAAATCTATCAATTTGAACTAACACGTCCTTTAGTATTCCCCATGACTTTCTTAGAAGATCTATCCATGAATTGAAGATTCATGGTGGTGGGTTCTAGAAGATTGTCTAACCTTAAGTTGTTTTTGCAGGCAGACAATGGCATCAGGCTTATGGATGCACCCAGGTCACATAAAGAGTTTGGGAAGACTAGGCCTCCCATCAGCAATGTGAGCACAAATTTCCCAGGGTCACCCCTCTTGATTGGTAGATCTTCATAATTGATCATAGAGCAATCCTCACCAATCAACCGATCCATGTCTGCTAACTTCTTCTTAGAAGAAACAACTTCCTTGATGAATTTGGTATACTTAGGTATCTCAACCAAAACCTCGGATAATGGAAGATTAACTTTGAGTATTTTTAGAAGGTTTAGCACTTTTTCATACTTTTATCCTCATTCAAGGAGATGTTGCTTTTTCTAGGTGGAAATGGAAGCTTGTTCAAGTCACTCTCTGAAAAGACTTTCTTCGAGGATGAACTGACAGCTTTGTCTTCCAAGTTCTTCCACCTTACTACCTTTTCATTCTTCTTACTAGTCGAGGATCGGCCTCGACTCTCACTTGATTCTTCATTCCTCGGGGGTTCGACCACCGAGGACTTCCAACTCTTTCACCTCGCGAGGGGATCAACCACTGAGTATTTTCTTGCGGCCAAAGGGGCGTAGGTGCTCGACTTCCCTCCTCGCCTTATCATTGGCGGGAGGGGTTAGTGGTTTCCTGGTGAGGGACCACTTAGTTGAGTACGACCTTAAGTTCATCGTGACCGGCCTCTTCTCTACCGTCACGGAATTGAAGGTACCAGTCGGCGCATTGGCTATTATTCGGATCGGCTGAGCAACTTGACCACCCTTTGGATTCTTTTCGTGAAGTGGGCAACCCGCCCTGAGGGTGCAAAGCTAAGCTGTTCGACCAATTGCCCTATTTGCCTCTCAAGATTCTTGTTTGTGCTCATCAGGAGTTGGATGTTTTTATTTTGCTCCTCCCGAAAGGAGCTCCATTCGACTTGGATATCATTCGAGTGCATGGGGCCTTGAGAGTTTTGGAGGTTCTGCGGATAAATTTGTTTGGACCGATTTCGAAATGTAAATTAGAATTGTTAGGCCAATTCATTGAACCTTTGATTACGATTGGAAAAATTGGAGTTACAGTTGCGGTTGTAAGTAGGGTTTCGATTGAAGTTTTGATTTTGATTAAAATTGAATTTGGATTGAAATTTTGATTGAAATTTGAAACCCTGGTTTTGAGGATTACTACGGCCGAGAATTGATTATTAAACCTCGATTGGTGCGGCAGAGAAAGCGTTTGCCAGCGTCTGTCCGTTCATAGGACGAAGCGAGATGTATGCCCCACATTGTCACGATTCGGCGGTGATTTGGATTATCTTGTCCATTGTCATGGGCGGTATTAACTTGATAAGCGAGGGGAACAAATTGACTTTGGCCAACCATATGGCGGTCGACAACAATTTTCACGATCTGAACTTGAGAGTTACGTTGAGAAAAAGATTACGATTGATCGGATTAGGAGAAATTTGAGAAGTTGCCATCCGCACTGCAAACATGGCGATCGGACTTTGCATATTCACCTCCACGATCTTAGGAGGAGGAGGAGGTGCTTGGATAGCTTGAGAGGAGGGCGTAATTGTACTTGGCAATATCCTCAAATAGTGCCCATCCTCTTCAGTGTCTTTCTCAAGAATGCCCCACGGAAGAACTATTGACCATGCCCTTAGTGAGCTCAGTCAATCCACTGAAAAACGTATTGACTTGCCTCTGCAAGTCAATACCATGATGGGTACATTTACGAAGAAGAGATTTGAACCTCTTCCAAGCATCAAAGAATGACTCGTTTTCCTTCTGATAAAATGTAAAAATTTCACTGAGGCATTGGGCTGTCTTGGAAAATGGGAAATATTGACTTAGGAACTCTTTTTGAGTCGGCCCAAGTGGTAATGGATTCAGCGAGGAGAGAGTTATACCACTCTTTTGCCTCCCCTTCAAGGAAAGCGGAAACAATTTTGACTTAATGGCATCCTCGCTTACACCTTGGATGCGAGTCGTACCACATATCTCGAAATGTGTGTATGCGTGAGTGTCTTGATTTTCAGGATCGAAAACCGTGGAAGATAGATGCATGTTGCATCATTTGAATGAGCTCAGGCTTGAGTTGAAGGTCCGAGCATTTATAGTTGGTAGGACAATAGCCGGGTTGACCTTGACTCGCCAGGCATGGCGTAGTCACCAACGATCGTCTATCTTCGGCTGACCATAATGACTATATTTTCGATCTCTTGAGCTAAATCTTGCTCGATATCTCGATCGACTGTGTTCTCTTCGTCAGGGAGGTCCGCAAAACGCAGCCTTCTCCTGTTTGGTCGGACTATGGTCCGCTCGAGGTCAGGGGTATAGATCAGTGGCCCCTTTTGACTCCGAGTTTGCATAAACCGAAACCAAAATCTAGTTGTTTAACCTTTTAATCAAAGGTTAAAACCGAGAAAAGATTTTAAAGAAAAAGAGGTCAGACGGGCGCCGGAGACATTGGGCGGGCGTCTGCTGGAAAGATGAAACAGGACGGACGTCTGGATAACCAGGCGCTTCGTTTGACTGGGTATAAACGACCAGAGTTATAAAAATTTTAAACGGACGGGCGCCCACTACCCCAGCACGCCCGTTCTTTGGAGCAAGCGAAAGCGAAACTAAACAAAATATCTAAATTAAATTAATGACGAAAATAAAAACTAGACAACCGTCCGGTTCCCCGGCAACGGCGCCAAAATCTTGTCACGGATTTTTGTAATGAAAATAAACAAGTAATAAATTTATAAATCCGGTATACCCCAAGTGTAGGGATCGTAGTATAGAGGTTGATACCGGGTCGATCTTACGGGGAATCGGGGTTGTTTAATCTAATTTTTATTATCTAACCTAACTATGTCACGATTACTACTAAAAAGATACGAAAATAAAACAGTGAAGAACTAAAACGGAAAACGAAACTAACAATAAGAATAACTGGACAGAAGATCGAGATCTAAAGCCAGGAAAATATGGTTGCGAACACAATTATCTAAACTAAACCTATTCTAAATCTATTATGAAGTAAAGATTGTAAATTTACTAAGCAACTCAAGTTCAAGTGATTAAATCAATGGAATAACAGACGAACAAGCAATTGATCCACCTATCCTACAACTATCAATTTCTATCACGGTTATCTCGTGATTTCTAACCAAGTTGTGATTCACCTAGCCAAGGTATGAACTCCTAATTTCTTAGACAAGTTCGCCTATTAATCTTCTATCTTTCGATCTAAAGATTAACGCTTTCTAACCAAAGGTGTGAAATTTATAAGTTTCTAACCTAGAGATTCAACCTAATAACTCTCGTTAATTAGATTAAAGGTCTAATCTTTATTATGGCGATCTAGGGTTTAACATGATTCTCATCAATATAAACAATCAACATGCAAAGATCTTTCGATATAAATTGCATAAAAACATGATAAACATAATAAAGAAACAACTTTGAATTAAAAACTCACAAGACAATCGAAGACGAAATCAATACGTTGGTTGGATGGCTTCACAATGTTTGTTCAAGGGAGGTCTAGCCTCTTAGCATCCTCTTGAAGTTCGAATTACTTGAATAAAAATACATAAAAGTGTTTGAATCTAACTAGAAAAATAAAAGCATAAAAACTGAGCCGCCCCTAGGGTTTAGGGTTCGAATTATGATTATTCTAGGGTTGAAAATACGCAGCTATATATAGAATTTTAAGTCGGCTGCTGCTATGTCGGCCAATGGACGCCCGTTTGATGGGTTGAACGCCCGTCCAGATGCTTAAAAATCTTTGAGTCGGGCCGAGCTGGATCAGACGCCCGTCCTTCTTTAATTTGGACGCTTGTCCAATAAATATCTCAGAACTCTGAATCAAGTTTCTTCTTCCGGACGCCCGTCCAATAAGGTGGACGCCCGTCCACTGGACGGAGAATTGGACGCACGTTCAGATTACTTCAAATCTGATTTTTCCATCTCTATCTTCAATCAACTTCATCTCTATCTCTTTTTCTTCATATAACTCCGATCCTTAACATCTTTTAATCCTCTTTTGAACCAATTTCGTGTATCTACAAGATAATAAAACATGGCAAAGTGTAATATCATCCAAATCAATATAAAATCAACAATAAAACACCTAAATCAACCAATTTTGCGATTAAACCGTTTAAAAACTCATTTGCTCAATAATTCAATTAAACACTTAATTTCTATGCAAATTATATGAATATGGAGGGAATTACTATAAAATATAACGTTATAAATCGCATAAAATCACCCTTAACACACCGACAATTAAAAATAAAGTTACAATTGTATCTGTAGGGACATCAATATTTATATATGCGGTCACAAAAATTTAAATGTCAATTATAAATAGCATATGTCAACTAATGAATAACACACACAAAAACCATGTTAATTAACGCATTGACACTATCAATGAAGTAATAATACAATCGTCTATGCAGCAACATCAACACAGTAACAATACAGTTGTTTATGCAGTGACATCAACGCAATAACAATAATTGTCTATGTAGTGATATCAACATTAAAATATGTTTTTACGAAATTTGAAATGTCAATTCGAAATGGCAGGCAACAATTTTTTTTTGCCATGTATCAATTGTCTAATGAATAAAGAAAAATACAATTGTCTAAAAAAATTTACAGCATTATTGCAAATCTAATGAAAACCCAAAAAAATTAGACAACAGGTCATATAATGGTGGAAGAGAAATTCAAATAGAAAGAATCAAACAAGCCTTTGGATGCCTCAGTGTAACGCCCCGTTCCCGGACACCGAGTCCTTATCCGGAAAAGGAACGTTCGGCACGTATAAAATAAAAATAAATTCACTTTATACGTAAACTTCTACTACGTCGTATCAAAAATAAGCAAACGGAAGCAAAAGACTCGGGTACAAAATTCCCAAACATCCAAGAATAGAAATGAAATCTAAAGAAGGAAATGTAACTTATTACATTCAAGGAACATACGATATCCAAAAGAAATGTAACGGTACTACAAGTCTCGAAAGACCAAACGTCAAAACCAAAAGTACTAAAAACAGTCTATGAAAGAATAATGAGAGTATAAAAGTAAAGTCTTCAATGAAGCATCTTCAAACGTCATCAACATACTCCTCTTCGTAAACACTATCAACCTGTTCGTCTTTTCACCCTCAAACACATAGAAAACATGCATTTGAGGTAAGTACAACGTACTTAATAAGAAAGAGAAGCTATGCCAACAATTACAATTTATAAGGATAAGATAATTAAAAGTTTAGTTGTTTATGTTTGACCGACTCAATCTAGGGTTCATTTCATGTCCATCAACACGAATTGACTAAACGTTTCTACTTAACTTATCTATGTTACAACCGCACTCAAGGGCACTACGCCTGATGTATATCCACCAGGAGATATCGATTGCAACATATTAGTGGATCACACCAATATCCACGGAGGCTAGACTAGGCAGGCTCCGATAGTACGCACACCTCAGTAGAGTCCCCCGAACTTATGGTTCTTTTGACCTACTGGTTCTTCCACCTTCAGAGGTAGCACACACATTGCGAAATAGACTAGTGCCTATCCAAGAGAGACATGTTGTTAATCTTTTACTAGTCAAGTACGTATTTTATTAAGATGATTAACTAACCACCTAAGTGTTTTCAATTAATCTCCCTCACAAATACTACTCTCTTCCTAGACCACTAGACATAAACAAAGCCTAGCAGTTACACAGACATTGATGAATGCTAATCCATCAAAGCACAAGCCTATCATGCTCTTCCGACGGATCCGAACTTCAACTCCTTTAAGAAATGCGTTCGGTGTTTTAACTGAACGAATCGAAGCTCAATTCAGGCTTGTTTATGTTATCCAATAGTATCATATCATAAATAAGGGTTTAAAACAATTATAACATGATTATGAAACCCGAATCCAACCTAGAACGATAAAACTGTAAAAACAATGTAAAACAGGTCAGACGCCCGTCTGACCTCCTATGGACGCCCGTCCGTAATCAAACGCCCGTCCGTCAAAAACAGCTACATCCTGAATCAAAAATCTAACCTCAAACGCCCGTCTGCCTTGTGCAAACGCCCGTTTGGGCTACTAGGGTCGCAAACGCCCGTCCGCATGGGTTTTTCCCAAAACGCTAAAATCGTCAAGCTCGATTTCAAATCCGTTTCTGACCTAATTGGCATCGAATTAAACACAGAAAAACGTAGTAAAACATATCTAAACATCCCAAGAACACCTACGATCCTTGACCAAAGAAAACACATCTTTTTAGCATCTACGCATCCTAAAACATGATCTACACTTTACGAATCATAACTGAGATCATAGGAAGAGTTTCTTACCTAATTGCAGCCACAAAATGATCCAAACAGCCTCTGGAAAACTGCTGCACTTCTCAACAATCTGATCCCCAAGCGTTGCCCTTCTCACGACGATTCCAATTCTCTCGTCTGATCTGAAAACGGTTAAGAAACGCTTCAGATATCGTGAAAACTCTCTTGGCCTCTTTCTTCCTCCAAATTGCGCAGAGAAGAGGTGAAAAACTGATTTCTAATTAGTGTTTAGGTTATGGGATTATTGTGTGTTAATTTTCCTTAAATGCCAATTTCCCATAAATCCCTTTTTTCCTTAATTGTCCTTTAATTACCAACTAATCAGATTTTCCCTTAATTATATATACATATAACTCGAAAATATATATATATACACTCAATTAAATACTTAACTCCCATAAAAGAAAAGAAATAATAATATTTCGTTTTCGTAAAATGACACATCTGCCCTTACCCGAAAATCAGAATATTACATTCCTCCCCCCTTAAAAGGAGTTTCGTCCTCGAAACTAGAACATACCTGGTAAATCCACGAACTCTTGGAATTCACTGATCATATCATCTTCAACTTCCCAAGTTGCCTCCTCGGGTGAATGATTGCTCCACTGAACCAAAACCAAAGGAATCATTCGTCTCTTAATCATCCTTTCCTTCCGGTCCAAAATCTTGATCGGTCTCTCATTGTAAGCAAGATTGTCTTGTAGAATTTCAGGATCAGTTGTAGTTTCAACATCATTCCTCGTCAGACACTTCTTCAACATTGAAACGTGAAACACACTATGGACCCTTGACATCGATTCTGGGTAACTTAAGCTTGTAAGCCAACGGTCCAATCCTTTCCAGAATTTCAAATGGTCCAACATACCTTGGACTTAGCTTTCCTTTTGTCCAAAGCGTTTCACTCCCTTCATCGGTGAAGCTCGCAGATACACTCTATCACCGACTTCAAACTCAAGCGGTCTTCTTCTAACGTCTGCCCAACTTTTCTGCCTGTCTTGAGCTGCCTTCAGATTCTTCTTAACCAACTGAACCCTTTCCTTAGCTTGTTCAACCATTTCCGGCCCTGTGATTTGTCTTTCCCCGACTTCATCTCAAAACAGCGGCGTTCTACATCTTCTTCCATACAACGCTTCAAACGGTGGCATGCCTATGCTTGCATGATAACTATTGTTGTAGGCAAACTCTGCTACCGGTAGATAATCATCCCATGATCCACCTACTTCCAAAACACAAGCTCTTAGCATGTCCTCGAGTGTTTGGATGGTCCTCTCAGATCGTCCATCTGTCTGAGGATGAAAGGCCGTACTCAAATCCAACTTGGTTCCAAAAGCTTCTTGTAAACTCTTCCAAAACCGACTGACGAATCTCGAGTCACGATCCGAAACTATCGAGATAGGGACTCCGTACATCTTCACTATATTATCCAAGTATAGTGTCGTCATCTTCTTCAAAGGCATATCAACCTTATACGGTAAGAAATGGGCAGATTTGGTCAATCTATCCACAATTACCCAAATCGCATCATGTCCACCCTTAGTCCTCGGTAAACCGGTGATGAAGTCCATCGTGATCTTATCCCACTTCCATTCGGGGATATCCAAACGTTTAAGCATTCCTCCTGGTCTTACGTGGTTCGCGCTTAACTTTCGACAAATCACACACTGCTGCTCTGAACTTGGCTATTTCCAACTTCATCGATGGCCACCAAAACTTCTCCTTCAAGTCTCTGTACATCTTAGTAGCTCTTGGGTGAACTGCAAAAGCAATCCTATGTGCCTCTTCCATAACTCTTTGTCTTAGGTCGCCAACATTAGG
Source organism: Gentiana macrophylla (assembly GCA_026214975.1). NCBI lineage: Eukaryota > Viridiplantae > Streptophyta > Magnoliopsida > Gentianales > Gentianaceae > Gentiana > Gentiana macrophylla. Next base: position 163,704 of record JAOBSW010000446.1, read on the forward strand.
CACACACAAACGATCCTGGTACCAAAGGTTTCCGTTCTTGTCCAAGACATAACCCACTGTAGGCTTTTCTCTAGCAACTTGCTTCAAATCAACCAAAACCGGATCTTCATCTTGCTTCTCCCGAATATCATCCATCAACTCTGACCTTGCTAACAACGGCGCCACAAACTGTCGTTCCTCAATCTGATCAAATCTGCTGATTTCCAGCCCGTTGAACCTTTCTGCCACATCTTCGACGCTTGAAACTGCAAACACTGGTTTCCTGCTTAAAGCATCTGCCACTACATTGGCTTTGCCTGGATGGTACTGGATATCCAAATCATAATCCTTTACGAACTCTAGCCATCTCCTCTGTCTCATATTCAGATTCTCCTGAGTAAAGAAGTACTTCTAACTCTTGTGATTGGTGAAGATCCTTACTTTAACTCCATATAAGTAGTGCCTCTAAGTCTTTAATGCAAACACTACTGCTGCCAACTCTAAGTCGTGTGTCGGGTAGTTCTTCTCATGCACCTTCAATTGTCTAGATGCATAAGCAATCACTTTCCCTCCTTGCATCAACACACAACCTAGGCCTTGTCCCGAAGCATCCGTGTAGACATCGTAGTTATCAAAGATCTCCGGAACTGCCAACACTGGGGCCGTAATCAACCTATCCTTCAAGGTATGAAAAGCTGCATCACACTCGCTAGTCCATTCGAACTTCACATTCTTCTGTATAAGCTTAGTGAGTGGAGTAGCTATCTTTGAAAAGTCTTGCACGAACTTCCTATAGTAGCCAGCCAAACCAAGAAAGCTCCTTACTTCGGAAACTGTGGTAGGTTTAGGCCAATTCTCGACTGCCTCAATCTTGGCGGGGTCAACTTGAATGCCATCTCCAGAAATGACATGTCCCAAGAAACTGACTTGCTTCAACCAAAAGTCACACTTAGAGAACTTAGCGAACAACTGGTTCTTCTTCAAAGTATCTAACAATGTCCTTAAGTGTTCCTCGTGTTCTTTCTCATCCTTAGAATATACTAGGATGTCGTCTATGAACACTATCACAAACTTATCCAAGTATGGCATGAAAACTCGCTGCATCAAATCCATAAATGCAGATGGGGCATTAGTGAGTCCAAAAGGCATAACTAAGAACTCATAATGTCCATACCTCGTATTAAAAGCCGTCTTCGGTATATCTGCCACCTTGATCTTCAACTGATAATATCCGGACCTAAGATCAATCTTAGAGAACACTTTCTTGCCTTGCAACTGATTAAACAAATCATCAATCCTCGGCAAGGGATACTTATTCTTGATGGTAAGGTTATTCAACGCCCTATAATCGATGCACATCCTCATGCTACCATCATTCTTCTTTACGAACAACACAGGGGCTCCCCAAGGCGAAGTACCGGGCTGAATTATATTCCTCTCGAGCATATCCTTAAGTTGAGCTTTCAACTCTTTTAATTCAGCCGGTGCCATTCTATAGGGTGCCTTGGCAACTGGTGCTGCTCCCGGTATCAGCTTGATCTCAAACTCGATTTCCCTATCCGGCATGTTTCCCGGTAACTCTTCCGGAAACACTTGAGGTACTCTCTCACTACCGGAGTTTCTTCTAGATTTGGCTTCACTTGTTCCACATCCCTTTGCACAACAAGTAGCCTTCACAACCTTTTCGACAAGCTCTAATTGCCTTGACCATTTGAAATTATCGGATGTCGCTTTACTCGGCTTGTACACATTCCCTTGATAAGTCTTATCTGATTTCCCGGATACTTTAAAGGCCACTTTCTTCTCTCGGCAATCTAAGTGAACAAAATTCTCGGATAGCCAATCTATCCCAAGAATCACGTCAAAATCTGAGAAGTCTAAAACAGTGAAATCACTCTTGCATCTATAAGGTCCAACTCGAACTTCCACTTGAGGTATCATCCTAGTTACCTTAGTTACCTTCCCTAACGGTGTAGTTATCTCCAAAGTGTTTCTTAAAGGTTCCGAGGGTAAACTCAACTTCTTAGCTACCTTGGTCAACACAAAAGTGTTAGACGCTCCCGTATCGAACAAAGCTCTGACCACTAGATTATCCAACATTATCGTACCTAGGATGCATATTCATTCATTTAAATAAAGTTAAAGCATGAATAAACGTGCTATAAAAATATCTTAATAAAATAAAATAACAACAAGGTACCTTAGATAACATCATCCTCTGGTTCTGCATCTCTAGCATCAACCGCAAAAACTCGAACTGGTCGGCTTGGGCCGCTTCTCCCGTTTCCTCGGCTCGTACTCCCTTTATTCCCCTTATTGGGACATTCTCTAGAATAATGCCCCGGTTCTCCGTAAAAGTAGCAACCGCCTGAACTAGCTATGCACTCTCCTGAATGATTCCGGTTGCACTTGGAACACAAAGGTGCACTGTTTGGGGCCTTAGCTGCCGGATGAGCTGTTGTCTTCTTAGCATTCTGTTGTGGGGCTCCTCGGTGATTACCCTGACTAGTCCCAAAATTCCTCTTGTTCCCAATAACCACTGTAGCCTTCTTCCTGAAGGTCTCAACCTCAAGGCTTTATTCAATAACTCGACATGTTCCTCATTTGTAAATCCCAACATGCCAGATTTGTATCTCATGAGCTAACCCTTCCTTATAGAGGGCCATCTTCCTTTCTTCCACTTTCATAAGCTCGGGAAAGAATCGTCCCAACTCATTAAACTTATTGGTATACTGAGATACTGTCATGTAGATACCCTGCTTGAGCTTCAAAAACTGACTCGCCTTATCTGCCTGTACCGTTGCCGGAAAGTACTCATTATAGAACATAGCTTTGAAAGCTTCCCAGTCGGTTACTTTGCCATTGCTACTCTGTATAGCATCTATCCAAGCTTCTGATGCGCCCAAAAGGAAACTAACCTCCAGCTGTGCCATCTCAGTCTCAGGCATATGAATGTTCCTGCATGCCTTCTCGAAGCTCCTTATCCATTCCTCAGCCTTTGAATGTTCTACATTCCCATAGAAGTTCTCAACCCGATTCCTTCTCAATCTTGTATACCAATCCACAGCCGGTGCTTGTTCAAATGCCGGTCTCACTGGTGGGTAAACCGGAGGGTAACCAAAGGTACTACTTGTGGCGATCATCTTTGTTCTTTGAGGGTAAGTGGGATTTACTTGAGGTTCTGGCTGAAAATGGTAGTATCCCTGATGGTAATTCTGGTGGTGCTGCGGGATTGGCTGAGCTTGTTGGGAACCAAAAAGTGGATAACCAAAACCTTGCTGATGGTCGAACCGCGGTGAAAGTGGTACAGTAGGTCGAGGGGTATGAGTGTATGACCTGCAGGAGGTGGGTAGAAAGTCTGCTGTTGTTGGTGAAACACCAATGGTGAGGGGTGGCTCATTGGTGGAGGGTAAACACTGACTGGTGGAGGATAAAAGGTTTGCTGGTGCGGAGGGTAGCTTACCGGTGGCGGTACAAATCCTGCTGGAACATCTCTCACCAAAGAAAACTGAACTGAACTACTCATGTGCCATCGTGGAGGTTGCTCCTGATGAGGTCGCGGCGACAAACCCTGCTGAGACCTTGGGGTGGGTGTCGCAGTACGAGGTGGTGGTGATAAACTCCGTTGCGGTGGAGGAATCTGCCTCACAACACCGCCTCCTACGACCGGTGTTGGACTTTCCCGTCGAACTCTTGAAGTCTCTGCCCCCGCTCCAGTTCTCGTGAACACCATCCTGATGATCAAAGAAAACCAGAACATTACTCAGAGATCTAGAGAAAACTTATCTTAAAAAGAAAAGAAGCCTAAAAGACGCTTCTCTCTGATACCAACTATAACGCCCCATTCCCGGACACCGAGTCCTTATCCGGAAAAGGAACGTTCGGCATGTATAAAATAAAAATAAATTCACTTTATACGTAAGCCTCTACTACGTCGTATCAAAAATAAGCAAACGGAAGCAAAAGACTCGGGTACAAAATTCCCAAACATCCAAGAATAGAAATGAAATCTAAAGAAGGAAATGTAACTTATTACATTCAAGGAACATACGATATCCAAAAGAAATGTAACGGTACTACAAGTCTCGAAAGACCAAAAGTAATAACCAAAAGTACTAAAAACAGTCTATGAAAGAATAATGAGAGTATAAAAGTAAAGTATTCAATGAAGCATCTTCAAACGTCATCAACATACTCCTCTTCGTAAACACTATCAACCTGTTCGTCTTCTCACCCCCCCCAAACACATAGAAAACATGCATTTGAGGTAAGTACAACGTACTTAATAAGAAAGAGAAGCTATGACAACAATTACAATTTATAAAGATAAGATAATTAAATGTTTAGTTGTTTATGTTTGACCGACTCAATCTAGGGTTCATTTCATGTCCATCAACACGAATTTACTAAACGTTTCTACTTAACTTATCTATGTTACAACCGCACTCAAGGGCACTACGCCTGATGTATATCCACCAGGAGATATCGATTGCAACATATTAGTGGATCACACCAATATCCACGGAGGCTAGACTAGGCAGGCTCCGATAGTACGTACACCTCAGTAGAGTCCCCCTAACTTGTGGTTCTTTTGACCTACGGGTTCTTCCACCTTCAGAGGTAGGACACACATTGCGAAATAGACTGGTGCCTATCCAAGAGAGACATGTTGTTTAATCTTTTACTAGTCAAGTACGTATTTTATTAAGATGATTAACTAACCACCTAAGTGTTTTCAATTAATCTCCCCCACAAATACTACTCTCTTCCTAGACCGCTAGACATAAACAAAGCCTAGCAGTTACACAGACATTGATGAATGCTAATCCATCAAAGCACAAGCCTATCATGCTCTTCCGACGGATCCGAACTTCAACTCCCTTTAAGAGTACGTTCGGTGTTTTAACTGAACGAATCAGAAGCTCAATTCTGGCTTGTTTATGTTATCCAATATTATCATATCATAAATAAGGGTTTAAAACAATTATAACATGATTATGAAACCCGAATCCAACCTAGATCGATAAAACCGTAAAAACAATGCAAAACAGGTTAGACTCCCGTCCGACCTCCTATGGACGCCCGTCCGTAATCAAACGCCCGTCCACTAAACCCCAAACGCCCGTCCGTCAAAAACAGCTACATCCTGAATCAAAAATCTAACATCAAACGCCCGTCTGCCTTGTGCAAACGCCCGTTTGGGATACTAGGGTCGCAAACGCCCATCCGCCTATTGCAGACGCCCGTCCGCCTGGGTTTTTCCCAAAACGCTAAAATCGTCAAGCTCGATTTCAAATCCGTTTCTGACCTAATTGGCATCGAATTAAACATAGAAAAATGTAGTAAAACATATCTAAACATCCCAAGAACACCTACGATCCTTGACCAAAGAAAACACATCTTTTTAGCATCTACGCATCCTAAAACATGATCTACACTTTACGAATCATAACTGAGATCATAGGAAGAGTTTCTTACCTAATTGCGACCACAAACCGATCCAAAGCAACCTCTCTGAAAAGCTGCTTTGCACTTCTCAACAATCGATCCCCAAAGCGTTAGTTCTTCACGGCGATTCCAATTTCTCTCGTCGATCAAAACGGTTAAGCGCTTCAGATATCGTGAAAACTCTCTTGGCCTCTTTCTTCCTCCAAATTGCGCAGAGAATAGGTGAAAAACTGATTTCTAATTAGTGTTTAGGTTATGGGATTATTGTGTGTTGATTTTCCTTAAATACCAATTTCCCATAAATCCCTTTTTCCTTAATTGTCCTTTAATTACCAACTAATCAGATTTTCCCTTAATTATATATACAATATAACTCGAATATATATATATACACTCAATTAAATACTTAACTCCCATAAAAGAAAAGAAATAATAATATTTCGTTTTCGCAAAATGACACGTCTGTCATTTCCCGAAAATCGGAATATTACATTCAGAGACAATACGCTGGATGTTGTACACACTAGGATGGACAAAATAGACAGCAACATCGGCGACGAGATTCAGAGCCTTGTCGTTGATGAAATAGAAGGTAACACCATGCTTAGGCAAGTCCTTGATGTGAATTATAGGTGAGACTCAAGAGAATTTTCTGATAGAATTTATCGAAGATCAAGGTCATGTAGACATTCCACTCAAAACAAAATCATGTAGACGTCCTCCGTCCTCGTCGGCCGTACCACCAGCACCGTGGTTCAGGGGCGATTTATATTCAACATACGGATTATGCGTTCTATGGGACCAAAAATTACAAATTTTGAACGATTTTCCAAAGTTTAATATGCATAAAAGTGGAGAAGAATTTTCAAAAAAAAAAAACGAAAAAAAAGAGTGGAGAAGCGGGGAATACAGATGGGAGCGGCTGAAAGTTTATTAGATTAGGGTTTGTTTTTTGGGCCAAAGACCCAAAAATACACAAAACAGACTTATTGGACTTATAAGGACAAAAAGAAATCTGTTGGACTTATAAAGACACAAATTAGATAGATAGACTCAAATATTCTTAATGAAAAAAAAAATTATAAAAAAAAAGAGGGAGAAGAGGCGCTGGTTTTTTTTTTCCTCGCTCAGGCACTGTTCAGTTTTTTTTTTTTTTAAATTTTTTTTTTAAATTTTTTTTATTTTTTATAATTTTTTTTAACCGATGTATTGACCATCGCGATACAATGACCACCCTCGATACATTGACCACCGCGATTCAATGACCACCGTGACTCATTGACCACCCCGATGCATTGACCACCTCGATGCAATGACCATCCTGATGCATTGACCACCACGACGCCTGATGCGATGACCATCGCGATGCAAAGACAAGACACCACGATGTAGAGACACGGCGATGAAGCGACACCGTGATGCAGATACACCGCAATGATGTGACACCGCGATGCAGTGACCACCCCCGATGCAGAGACACTGTGATGAAGAAACGCCGTATTGCAGAGACACGTCGATGAAGTGATACATCGACGTAGTGACCACCTTCGATGCAGAGATGCCTCAATGAAGTGACACCACGATGCATTGACCACGCCAGATCCACTGATCACCTCCGATGCAGAGACACCACGATGTAGTGACAACCCAGATGTAGAGACACCGCGTTGCAGTGACCACCCCCGATGCAGAGACATCACGATGTTATAACATTTGACGATGCAGAGACATCACGAATAAGAGACACCGCAATGAAGTGATACAGCATTGCAGAGACACCACGATGAAGTGACACCGCAATGCAGAGACACCGCATTGCAGAGACTTCGCGATGTTATAACATTTGACGATGCAGAGACATCACGATGAAATGACACCGCAATGCAGAGACACTGCGATGCAGAGACACCGCGATGAAGTGACACCGCGATGCAGTGACCACCCCCGATGCAGAGACACCCCCGATGCAGAGACACCGCGATGATGTAACACCGCATTGCAGAGACACCGCGATGCGGAGACAACCGTGATGAAGTGACACCGCGATGTAGAGACACCACGATGCAGAGACACCTTATTGTATCGGTGTATGCAATGACGTCTTATTGTATCGATTTATTCAATGACGTCTTATTGTATCGATTTATGTTGTCTAATGTATGCCGTGACATATGCAGTGACATCAATGTCACTTCATTAATTGTCTAATGTATACAATGACATCTGCAGTGACATCAATGTCACTTCATTAATTATATCAATTTGGCTTGTTTCGCAACGGAGAAACTCTAATGGCGTGTTTGGATTGCAGTAATGGAATTGAATGGAATGCTTTTTTCATTACATTATATCAATTTGGATTGTTTGGCAACGGAGGAATATAATATGATTTCATTCCAACGGAATAAAAATGGATGATTTTCATTCCATCCAAAATTCAATGGAATAGTCGGAATGGAATGAAAAAATAATTCCTACAATGAGGTCCATTGCCTACCAAACAAGGTAATGGAATGATATCATTCAATTCCATTGCATTATATTCCAACAGATTCATTTCATTCCATCAATCCAAACGAGCCATAAATCTATATAACCTTCTTTTATCATCATCATAATAATAAGCAAGCAAGAAACCTGCACAATTTTTAAATGGCCCCTATGAAAATGTATACGGCTGCTATATAACAGTGCATTCCGGTTGTAACAGCTTGGCAATTGAATGAACGAATGTATATTACATATCTCTTTTTTTTAAATATATATAGTTTGTTTGGTTTGTTTATTTGTTTTTTTGCTGTAATTGTTTCTTTATTAACAGGTATGGAGAATTACAAGGTCAAATGGTGAGAGCTTTGAGATGTGTGCTGAGAGAGTTGTAGCTTACTTCAAAGAACATGTAAGTGTGTTTTGCCTCTTTGCATCAACTCCCCCCTATTCCACAGCTTATATCAATTCGCCTATTCCCTTCACCGCTCAAAACAGCCTGCATTTTTGCTGCTTCTTCTTTAATTGACTTCCACAATCTCATCTCTTCTTTAGTGAATTCCCGAGACACGGATTCTTCTTCATTAGTTACTTGAATAGATGAAGCTCCATCAGGAATAATTGAATCTGTTTCTGTTGTTGTAGATGATCAAACCCACTCCAATCTGTTTTCTCTTTCTCTTTATCACTCACAGACTCACTCTCACAGAAGCCGCCATTAATGGACAGAAACTAAGCTTTCAATCCTTCAATGTCTCAGCATCCATTGACAAGACTCGTCAGCTCTTCTTGCAAGAAACTTTCCAAACAGGGCAAGAAAAACCCCGCCCTGAAATCACTGCTTCCACTACTACCAGTAAAGTTCTTTCAATTTCAATCCATCCTTGAGTATCTGTAATAAATCCAAAACACAAAAGCTATGAAAAGCTGACCCTTTCAAGGTTAGCACGTGACGAGTCACGTGTCAACTCCATTAACAGCAGGCTCCATCTAGCTCTCTCCAATTTCACTCACTCAGAATTCAAGCCTGTTGAAATAACTGCCCGGCCGGAGGACCTGGAAGCGCCGGTGACCTCAGGTACAAGTCTAGGAAGTGAGGAGTATACGGTGGGGGAATTAGCCATATCATACACTCCTACGGGAATCGGCCTTTGAGGAGGGAAAATGATTTTTGCTTTGTAAACCAGGGGTAATTTAGGAAAGTTGGATAAAATGCGTCCTTATAAGTCCAACAGATTCATTTATGTCCTTATGGGGTTAATAAGTATAAAAAACTATACTTTTAAGGAATTTTTTTTTTTTTTTTTTTTTTTTGGAATTGAATGATATAAACACATAAAAGGGTATTATTGGACTACACAATAAGTTTGTCCTTAGAAACCATTATTTCTTAGTTATGTCCTGTTTTCCCTATTAAGTACTAAAATTGTCCTTCTCCCCATTAATCCATATGTTAAAATCGGAGAGGATTCTTCCCTAAAAAGAAATTAGAGAGGATTCAGCAACAAATCAGCGATGTTACCTAAAATCATCAAGCTACAACGCGATCTGAAGCATCGGTATGGCTGTCTTCATGTTCGACTGGAAACTTCGCCGGAAAAGCGGTTGGCGTGCTGTCGATCTGAGATTCTTCATTACGTTTCTTCCTTGAAGATTGGAAAGAGGATAAATAGAAAGAGGTTTTTTTTCTTACAAGAACGGAATAAATTGAAATAGAGTTATTTTTTTACGGGAATAGAACGATTCTATATTATTTTGCGAGAATATTATTTTTGTCGCATAAAATAATTAAGGATTTTGTGCTAAAGTAGTTGTCACCAATGCCTGATTCTAAAATTTATCACACAATCTGCCGGTGCAAGTTTATAGCTTTTGTGACTAACTTCCTGTGAACAATTTTTTTTTTTACGGTAATCAATACTATTGTGTGACAAATTTGTTGTTAGTCACCAAAGATTTGTCAAAAAAAAACTTTTTTTTGTAGTGCAATTTTATTTACCTTCCTTTATATATTTTATAATAATATACTACCTAAATTCTAAAATATATGTTTCATCCAGGAGTTTTCACAGCATGATTAAGGAATTGGTTGAATATCATTAATTTGAAGGTTAATGTCTAAAATCCTCGATATTATCATTAATCTGATAGTTATTAAGTAATGAAAAGTTGTTGAATTCATAATAAATTAAGGTTAAGATAGAAGAAAGATAAGAATAAACGTCAGTAATGTAGAAATGAAACATATTATATTATGACAAGTAGAAAAGTGTAGGATGACTTATATTTTGGACCGGAGGTAGTAATATATAGATATTGATAAATATAGCTGACAATAATGAAAAGAAAACAAAAAACACGTACAATACATAAACTCTTTAATAAAGAGTTTTAATTTACTATCAAAACAAATAGACTTTTATTTAATTACAATCAATCAAAGCCACTTTCTAGACTCGTTCCCATTTTCATTTGCTATAAGGAAGGGGCGTTTCTATACCGTGAGACTCGTCCTCGTTTGCTATAATGCTAGACTAGCTCGTTCTCATTTTGATTTGCTATAACAATAGTGGCAAGTTCCGTCGTCCCATCTTCTACACTCCTGACTCGTCCTCGTTCCCTAATCCGATGGTAATTTTCCAAAAAAAGCCCTAAGGTAAGGACGCCGCAAAGCACAACACAGACGCCGGAAACCACAAAGATGAACGCAGAAACCTCTCGAGTTGGTTCTTCTGGGAGACGATGATGATGAACTTTAGATAACTTGAAATACTCAACTGATACGTAGCAAAACATAAGACTGCACACCACACATATAAACCCCATGAATCCGTCTTCGTAGTTGCAGCCACCGCCCCTCTCCTCCCCCGGTAACGATTTTAGTAAAAAACAAAATCCAACCATCCATACTGAAGTGCAGCAAAATATCATCATTATTGCGACGACGACATTAGAAGCAAATACGGCGAGTACAAGGGAAAAGATAAACATTGAAAAGGAAGTAATCGTCCCAAATAGATGAAACCAGAATAGTTTTTTACGATCTTCCATTTGGGATCGATCTCGTTGATTTGATTCAGCAATTCTTTAGCGTATGAAAATCGGTTTGATTCTTTTTAATTTAAAGAAAATGGTGATTCGGTTATATAGAGCCATACAATTACAAGTTGAAATCTATCCATTAATTCAAAATCATAAACTTTGATTAAGCTTGAATATTATATTTATCGTTTTTTTTTTTGTGTGTGTGGGTGGGGGTGGGGGGTGTTAAATGCTATTTTAAATTTACACAACATTATATTTAATTTAATGTGTATATTTGGTTTTTTTCTTTTGAGATGTATATTTGATTTTACAATTACGTATTTAGGTTCCTAAAATATTTTACAAGTTGACACGTTGTTGCTATTGAGTTGCACACAAATTTTATTATGGTCCAGGACCAGATTCTATTTGGTGTGTCAAACTAATAGGAATAAAAACATTTATGGTCGACCCATGTGTATATAATTCAGCCGCCAATCATGTTTTTATAAATTGATAACATAGTGGTCCAAACATTTGAATGTCATGAAGTATGAACGGTAGTATAAACGAATGCATTCTTCCTTCCGTTTCATTCCCATTTCAATTTTCAAACACCTATGATAAAACAAAATCTCCCTAATTCACTCCGTCATTTAATAAAAATACAATATCTATCAAAATCGCTGAGAATATCACTAATTTCAATAAAAATCTCAACAAAATCAAAATCTTTGTGTATTCACTTTTTCAGCGAATTTAACAATTGATTTTGTCCACATCCAAGTTCTTTATAGGGAAACTTGACCATTTATGCTTGTAAAGTTATATATAGGATTAGTATTCCCCGTATTAAAAGCTTTGGAAAATATGCTTGCGGCACATATGCGACTGGAGGAGTTTTTTTTTTTTTTTTTTTTTTTGGTCTGAGAAGGAGCTGAAAATATGAAAGGGATGTTTATTTTGAAGATATATATTAAATGAAATTTGATTTTATTATGCTTGAAAACTTTTATTTTTTGATGATCGTTTATAACATGATACAACATTTTTTATTGATAAACATAAACCTGGGCGGATCCTAAAATTTGTTCCAGATATATGTATCCCAGTTAAAATTACATTTTTACAAAAATTTCAAGAGGTCATTTTGTTCTCAAAACACATTTTTTTTATCAATAAAACGACAGTTTTTAATAACAAAATAACATTGTTTCAATACTAGAAAAATTCAAAGCACATTGTAGGCTGTAGCACATATGCGTGGGAGGGGCTGAAAATGTTTTTCTTTTCTTTTGTTTTTTTTTTTTTTTTTTTTGTATTTTCTTAGGAGGAGCTGAAAATATTAAAGGGAAACTTGATTGGAAACTTTTTTTTCCCTGATGATCGTTTATAACATCATAAAGCATTTTTTATTGAGAAACATAAACCGGGACGGATCCGAGAATTTGTTCTAATGGTGTTATCAGAGTCTAAAATTACATTTTTTATCAAAAATCTCCAGTGGGGTCACCGAAGCCTAAAACAATATTTTTCTTTTATAAACAACATTTTTAACGACAAAACTACATTGTTTTCATACTAAAAAATTCAAACTACATTGTTTCAATACTATAAAAAAAAAAAAACAAAATCTCGAATCTCAGTAATGTCACGCCAGGCATGATTTATTAAAGGAGAAAGGAGTTATCATTCAATATTTGCTCAAAAAAAAAAGTTATCATTCTATATATTGGAGCACACAATAATTTATCTGCTAATATTCTGAATGTCACGTATCGAACCTCTCATGTCTGGATAAGGACTTGGTATCAAAGACACATGGCGTTTAGATTGGTATATCGAGCTCAAAAGCACTAGCATCGATTGTCTCTTAACTGATTTTCTACTTTACGGACTCAAACACCACTTTTCCCTGCTTTATAGAATCTTAACACAGAGTCATTTGCATTAGAATCTCTATTATACATCATTAAAATATATACAACCCCTAAAAATAAGACATATTAAAATGGTGGTAAAACTTTTATTGTTAAGAGCCGTAACGAGTTGATAGAAGATCTATACAACGTAATACTTATTTAGCATTTGTGCAAATAATTGATTAGCATTTGTTGTTGAAGCTGAATGTGTGAATGATGCATTACAAAGTCTTCAATATTTTTTTAATCAAGTCATCAATCCAATATATATATATATATATATATATATATATATATATATATATATATATATATATATATATATATATATATATATTATTCTGATGTATTCTACTATAAATGCATTTAGAGTTAGGAAAACTTGGGTAATCCTATGTTAGGAAAGTTTGGGCGTGACTACCGATCTTTATCCGAATATTGGTGATAAACTATTGTTTGAATTACGCTCCAATATATAGAATGATAATTCCTTTCTGCCATAATAAATCGTGTCTCAAACTAATGTTGGATGTACATGTTTTAAAGTGGGTCACATGATTTCATTGAGATCCGAGATTTTTCTAATATTGAAACAATGTAGTTTGAATTTTTTTTAGTATTGAAACAATGTACTTTGAATTTTTTTCTAGTATTCAAATTATGTTGTTTTGTTAATAAAAAATGTCGTTTTATCGATAAAAAAATATGTTTTAAAACAAAGTGGACTTAATCATTGAATTTTTTGTAAAAATGTAATTTTTAACTTCGGATAATAGCATCTGGAACAAATTTTAGGATCCGCCCCGGTTTATGTTTATCAATAAAAAATGTTGTATCATATTATAAACAATCATCAAGAAATAAAAGTTTTCAAGCATAATAAAATCAAGTTTCAATTAATATCTTCAAAATAAAAATCCCTTTCATATTTTCAGCTCCTTCTCCAAAAAAAAAAAATAAAAAATAAAAAAATAAAAAAAAATAAAAAAAAATAAAAAAAAATTAAACAGCTCCTCCGACGCATATAAGCCGCAAGCATATTTTCCAAAACTTTTAATATGGGAAATACTAATCCTATATATAACTTTACAAGCATATATAGTCAAGTTTCCCTTCTTTATATTATAGTTGATTTTACGTTAAGTTTTGCCATATTTGATTTATTAACCTCTTAAATTTTGATGCTTATCGTTTTCCGTCTGTTTCTTCTTTCTACTGCCACTTTATTTTGTTCACCTTTAGAGTATCAGCAATGAATGGTTTTTCTACAGTGTGAATGACTTTTATCACATCATAATACCCACTATAGCTCATTTAAAGGCATCGTGGGAGGGTAAAGTGTGAACGTGGACGTGGATCTGTACACTTTCATTTCCACGTTCTGCACCATAAACGAGGTAGAAAAAAGGCTTTTAAATTTCTATCTCCATTCTTTTCATCTTCTTTCGCATAATTTCCATACATAATTCAGCATTTTGTTCACTCTATTTTCTCATTCTTCTTTTCGTTTCACTAAATAATACTAATGGGAAAATTGTGTTCTTCTTGTTGTTTGCATATGAAAGCATGATTTTTCACCAACACCACCACAAGTATGATTTTTCCGACTCTTGCTCCGGTGACTGTTTTAATGGAGGTCGGAGATGGGGATTAGATTGCTTTGTTTTCTTTTCCTTGACCATCTTTTTGATTCCAGGTCTTCTTTAAATTAAGGGACGAACGAAGGGAGGAGGTGATAATAAGGAGAAAATATAACAATTTTCATTGATTTTAGTGTATGGTTCATAGATCTTTGATCTGTACAGGTTGGGAGCCAGCCGGAGGAGAGGGAAGGGGAGAAAGAAGGATCTGAAATTTTATTATATTTTTATTATTAGATGTAAATTATCACTCAAAAAATTATATATTAATAAGACGTAAATGTGAGCCAGAGTAGATTAGAGCATGTACAATAGTGTAATATTTACTACCTTTATATGCACTTTTTGCCAGAAAGACAATGTGATATTTTTTTTATTTATACAATAGCTCATTTTTATCCATTAATTTGTTTGGGCCTGTGAGAAAGGTTGTGGTTCTGTCCACAATAAAGTTTACAATTATCTAATAAAATAATCAAAAGAAAAGCAACTTTACCTCGTCGTTGTTGCCAATTTCTTTTTTCCATTTCAGTAAAAGAAAGATGATATTATAATGTAATAAAAATGGCTGTGTGTATTTTTATTATTGTAAATAACAGTGGGAGAAAGAGAGTCACAATATGGACACGTAGATTTATTTGAGTCTTTTGAGGCAAATAGACATTATAAAATGACTAACTATTGTACATACTCTTACAACGTAAAGAGACATTGATGTGGGTGAAAAAATGGCAGGGAACACATCCACATCACTATGACCATAGTGAATACTCATGACCGGGTTCTACATCCATGTTTCATTGTTTGACCATCTTTGATTTATTAATCTATTAAATTTTTTGTTTGTTGCTTTCTGTTTGTTTTTTGCTTGCAGATTTGCTTTTTTGCTACCCAGTTATATTCAACCCCTTACTACAACTGTATGAACGCTTTGCAGATTCGGCTTTGGGGTTTCATTCCATCGAGTAATCCAAATTTTTTGCATAATTTTACAGCTTTCTATTTGTATTTAATTTATGTAATTCCTTTTTCTTTATAAACAGTAGTGAACCGGAAAAATCGTCGTTGTTGGCTTGAAAATATTATTCTAACCTTTCTAACAATTTTTGATAAAATATATTACTATATCTTAATATTTCTTTTCCTGAGTGTTAGTGGTTGGCTAATGGTTGTGGATGTAAGTGTATAATGCAGTTGTACAAGAATATTTGGATCGTATATGGTAAATTAAATGTGATATCCAAAAAGTGTTTCTCCCCAAAAAGTGTTTCTTCCTAATTTAAATAATTAATCAATTAGTTTTAAATAAAAATATAAAAAATAAATATCATGTAATTACAAGTAGAAACACGAAATAAAAAATATAACAACAAAAATCATCAAAATCCTTGATTGATTAGTCATTAATTAATCATCAATAATTACTTAAAATAGAAAAAAAAAATGAAATTACAAATATAATAAAAACGAAAATATGATTAAATCCTTGATTTAATTTAAAATATAAAAACATAAATCATCAAAATCCTTGGTTGAATATTCATTAATTAATTAAAATAGAAAAAACGAAATTACAAATATAAAAACAAAAATATGAATAAATCCTTGATTTATTTAATTATTATTAATTAAAAACTGTGAGTTAAAAATATAAAACATAACTCATCAAAATCCTTGATTGATTATTCATTAATTAATCTTCATTAATTAATTAAAATAGAAAATGAAATTACAAATATAAAAACAAAAAATATGAATATCGCTATCTCTATCTCTATCTCTACTATATTAAAAGTGTGAGTGTGTTTCCTCCCAAAAAGTGTTTCTCTCTAATTTAAATAATTAATCAATTAGTTTTATATAAAAATATAAAAAATAAATATCATGTAATTATAAGTAGAAACACGAAATAAAAAATATAACAACAAAAATCATCAAAATCTTTGATTGATTAGTCATTAATTAATCATCAATAATTACTTAAAATAGAAAAAATGAAATTACAAATATAATAAAAACGAAAATATGAATAAATCCTTGATTTAATTAAAAATATAAAAACATAAATCATAAAAATCATCAAAATCCTTGATTGATTATTCATTAATTAATTAAAATAGAAAAAGCAAAATTACAAATATAAAACAAAAATATGAATAAATCATTTATTTAACAAAAAAATATAAAACATAAATCATCAAAATCCTTGATTGATTATTCATTAATTAATCTTCATTAATTACTTAAATAGAAAAACGAAATACAAATATAAAAACAAAAATTATGAATAAATCCTTGATTTAATTAAAAATAAAAAATTGAATAAAAAGATATGTATACAAAAAACCATCACGGTTCTTGGTTGATTACTTGATTAAATAATCATTATAAATTAATTAAAAATAGAAAGATGGTCAAAATATAAAAAAAAATTGACATTAAATACCTTGATTATTGATTATTTTTTTCTCAAAAAAAAGATTATTGATTATTTGTTAAAAACCGAAAATAATTATTAATCTCTAAACACTTTCAAAATTTATTGAAAATCAGGAAGATAAGAACACTATGATGAAAGAGACGTCATCCACCAAAGCTAAAGGTAATACATTATGTCTCATTTCGACCAATATCTCGTGATGTGTAATTTTATTTTTATTTTAATTTTACAATAAAGATAAGACAATATGAAATTTCAGATCATACACAAGAGGAATGAAAAGTATGTTATTATTTTATATTATCATCTTCATTATCATCGCTTCCATCGGTATATTGAGAAGGTATTTTTTGTGAAGGTAAAGAAGACAATGTGAACAGACTAGAAGTTAAAAGAAGATTTTTAACTGACCAACGATGAACGATGCAATATGATTAGAAGTATCGAGGAAACTAGAAGAAAAAGAGAAGGTGAATTGATAATGCTCTAAATCGCAATGATATGTGAAGATTTCTTGTAAATATGGCTAAACATTTTTAGTTCATATATAAATATACATACATATAACACAAAGTAGAACATATGACATTTTCATCACCCATTTAAATGGGAGATCAACGCAAGTAATGATTGATGGTGTCATTACACACCAGTCAAAGACTTGAGCAAAAGAACAAAACAACAAGAATAATTAGAAAAATAAAAAATATAGAAATAAAACAAGCATGTCAAATGCAATAATCTCATCGCTTTTATCAACATCAACTACATAAACATTCATGTGAGTCAATTATATTATGTTATTTCACCAATTTCAAAAAAGATGCAGAGAAAAGAGGTTTATTAGAATCCGACCAGAGCATCGCAGAATGCTTAAATGAAGTTATTGTCATTCAAATTCCCAAGCATTCAGAAAATTGTATGTAACTCTATTAATCTATTGTTAACCAACAACTATATGATACATATTGGGAACTAATGTCGGATGATTTCATGCGAGATCGTACAAAGTCAGTTAAATCAATTAAGGCCAAAACTTTGAAATCCATAAATTATTTTCCAGAAAGCATGGGTAAAGACTTGACATCTTACGACTTGCCAAGTATACAAGAAGACTGCAACAACATTGTATAATATATACTTAGAGTGATTCGTGATGAATTGTCTATAGAGATTCCCCAAGAAGATTGCATTTTAGAAGAAATGCTTAATCCTGAACAACAAAGTATACTAAAAAAAATTATCTATAAGGTTTATAATGGCCACAGTACGTGCTAAGTTCTTTATCAATGGACCAGGTGGCACAGAGAAAACATATTTATATAAGGCTTTGTTAGAAAATCTAAGAATCAGACAATAAATAGTTATAGAAACATCCACATCAGGAGTTGCAATTGAAATTATGCTTAGTGGCCTTATTCACATTTTAAAATTCCAAGTGCGCATGAAACAAATATGTGCAATATTTCAAAGAAGAGTGGAAATGTAGATTTACTATGAAAAGTAAGTCTAATGACAATTGAGACACTTGACAAAAGCTTAAAAGACATCATGAGAAATTCTAACGTACTTAGAAGATAGATTGTTGTATTTGGAGGTGATTTCAGACAAGTGATTCATGTTCCAAATGAACGATACTACACACAATGAAGGCAAGCTTGGTGAAGTCATATTTGTGCCAGTGATGGAAAAATCATATCTTTCTAGAAATATGAGAGGAAGAAGAGATCTACATTTCAGTCAATATTTATTAAGGATGAGTTGTGGAGAATAACCGAAAAAATAAAATAAAGGAGACATAGAGTTACCAAATGAAATGATCATTGAATATGATGAAAACGATGACGAGGTTTCCGAAAACCATTTAATCAGTTCTATCTTTCCATATATATAGGAGAACACTTTCTCAACAGAATAAATTACAAGCAGAGCAATACTGGCCACATCTAATGACATGTTGATAAGTTGAATGAAAAATTGATATCAACCTTCCAGATGATGCATATTGTTTCATAGCTTTGATAAGGCCATTGAAGATAATAGTGATTATTATCAAGAAGAATTTCTCAACACTTTGACACCAAATGAATTGCCTCCTCACAAAGATAATGTTGCTAAGGAACTTAGATCTAGAAAAATGATTATGCAATGGTACAAGGATGATATGTAAATGGTTCAAGGGAAACATGATTTATGCTGAAATCACAATTGGGAAACATTATGGAAAGCATGTTTCAATCCCACATTCCATTCTCACAGGCAGAAAACGAAGGATACCCGTTTCATTTTACATGAAAGCAATATCCTATACGTCTTTTCTTTGCAATTACGATCAATAAAGCACAAGGACAAGAAAAACTATTTGCAGGAGTTTAATTGCCTCGAACGGTATTCTCATGGACGACTATATGTTGCATTTTCAAAAAGAACTTCAATATCAACAACTAAGGTGTTGATCAAACTCAAAGATCAACTAGACAACATCCACATATGTACAAAAAATATAGTATACAAAAAAGTTCTACAGTCTGGTACGTAAATATTATATTCCTTTATTATCATTATTCCATTATTTTCATTAAATAATTCATACTTATTCTTATGAGCTCTTACAAAAAAAGGACCCTTATTAATGAATAATGAAAGCACACAAAGTTTTTACACTTATAAATGACCCAATTTATGCTATGAAAGTGGAGGACACGTGGAGAATGAAAGAGCACAATACCGACAACTACATCATTAGGCATTAAGTTCCATAGTGGGATTTTGTATTTCTATAAATTTTTATTGTTTAGTTTTATATATATTCAACTTCTTACCATTGTATGTTTATCCTAAAATGCACAATAGTCTCAATCGATGTCTGAAATCGTCAAAATTGGATCATTAGGCAAGTAATTAGCATTTGTAAGGATAATCCAATTACTTGACTGGTGGATTTTGTGATGAATTATAGTTGAACCAATGTGATTGAATGCCTATGTTCCCAGAGGATTTGGGATCAAGCTATTAATAAAGTTCTGAATTTGTGAAGAGTGAATCATATTTATATGATCCTCTTTCCGAAGAATATGCCTTGGAGCACATGATTGGGGACATGATTGAAATCATGGGACAGTTTACAGTTTGTGCCATAATAGAGTGGGAATCATAGAGGCATTATTGTGACAGTTATAGTATGCTAAATGACCTGACCGGTCATCTAAAAAACCTAAAGTTGTCGATGATGATATGTTCGAGCCGAGACATTTCATATCACATCTTCATCAAAGTTATCTAAAGTATGAGGCCCTAAATTAGGCAGAGCTTATGTGGCCTATATGGTAAAATGATCTGATGTCGCCCATTAGGTGCCACGTGTATGACGTCGGGTCATACCCACCGTCAAAATCCCCACAGACTTGAGCTAGAACGGAGGTCATAGGTTAGGTCTGACTGGAGATGATGTGGCATTTTTTAAGAGGTGGGAACCCAAAGGTCTCTGACATGAATGTGTTTTCCAACTGTCTTTTGAAATTCAAATCTTCAATATCAAATTTTGAGATCCAGATTCACTTGCACCTTGGTATACGTACTAATCATTAAATCATGTAATCCAGACGTCTCTCAAACTTCACCATTATAAAATAAAATTCCTTAGATCTGAATTTTTCTTCGATTTTCCATTATAATCAAAGTCCTTTTGTTTTTCAGAGTATGCGCATTATCAACAAAGTCATTCATATCTTCTTCTGAAACTGAAATCCTCCTTGAAATCTAAAGGGCCTCTCAATCACAAAAGTTTTGGGTTCATTTGAAAGTCCTCAACCCGCTCAAAAGAAATGTACAAACTCGTCTAAGGTTATGGTCGTACTTCTTGGTGTGGAGGATATTCGATCCTCCCTTACCGTCAACGCTGCCATGGAGGAGATTTTCCGGACTTAGGATATTGACCTGAAAATATTCAGTACTCGCCTCCCGTCATCTGATGTGAGGGCCAATAAACCCCCTGAAGGTTTAATGACCGTTTACAAAGAAACAATTGGTGGAGGTCTCCTTTGAATCCTGCCCTCATACATGTCCAGAGATTTGTCTGGTCCAAAGATTTTTTAAGTATCTATTCTTTTATGATTCAGGTTGTTTATATTTTGTTCTAACAATAGACGTGTTCATAATGTTATGTTGTTTAGATTCTGTTTGTATTGATGTTTATTCCACATTTGAATATACCATTGAAACAATCAACTCATACAAGGTTATCATTGTACACTATATAATTATTTTATAGTTAAACACATACTTAACAATGTATAACGTCTTCTCAAACAAAAAAAACAATGTATAATGTTAAATTATGTTGTCTTCATATAAATATATTAATTTAACCAACACCGACACGTGCAACGCACGTGCCTTTTGCTAGTCATATTAAAAGAATTCAAATTTGTCTATGCAAGTAAAGTAAATGTGCAATTTTTATGTTGGATTTCCTTATGGCTAAAATATGCCGGAATCAATTTTTTAGTGTACTGTTAGCTACTAATTTTTAACTTCGAATGGTTTTATTCATAATCATGCCACTAGACTGCATTTGGGAATATTAGTAAGCGTTGAGCTCATTCATCAAAGGTTTCTGTAAATGGTTCACAATACTTTTAAAGCTTTTATGTTTCCTGGATTCATGTTGTTCCTTTTGTTTTTTACTTGAAATTGTGTGTTTTGCGTTTGGGCTCATCCGTGAAGAATAAAAGTCAGCCATTCGACAACAAAGGCTCCGAGATTTTATCAGATTTTCATCAACAACGCTGAAAGCTCATTTTTTTCTTCTACGAGTTATTCGGCTTAGCATTTCAATTTAAAGGTATTTGCTGGTTCTTTTAATTTTACCAAGTGTCATTAACCACTTCATTTTTTCCTTAAATGTTTTTTCCCTAAAAAAAAAAAAAGAAGAGAATTAGTGATGTTTTCATTGTGGGATATTGGAAAATTTCTCCGCACTCCGTGTTCTCCGCTACTCCTTCGTTCAACCATTCCTTCCGGTTTTCTATTGTTCATGTTGCCGCGGTTTTCTATTTTCTCCGCTGGTAGGTTTTATGTATCTTAATTTCATTCCCAGTTCATAGTTTCCAGATTGCGGATAGTTGATTTTCTGTGATGCAAAGTCCGGTGGAGGAAGAAGAGCTAAGTCTATTAGAGTCGGACATTTCTTCTGGTATGTTGTGTGCAGGCAAAACCGACCAAGTCATGTGGAAGCATAGTCGAAATGGTAAACTCTCCTCTTTAAATATAAGGAAGTTGTTGGAGTTGGAAATCTTGAGTCTCGATTTTAGCTCGCAAGTCTCTACCCTCTATTGGAACAAGTGGCTACCTTCAAAGGTTATCACTTGGAATTTTTGCCATCCAGATTGAAGAAGCTTAAAAAGTGCCGTTTATAAGTTTTACTTTTGACCTCTAAATTGTGGGTTAATTTAGTGAGTGCATTCTTTAGCTTTGATGTTGAAGAATTAATCTTGATAGAGGGTTCCACTTACTGAGTTTTAGATTTTAATGCTGTCTATTTATTTCGACGGATTCAAATAACTTTGTAATTTGATGTTTCATTTCTTTTCAAATCAATGTTAAAATGATTTAATAGATATTGAATGTTTTAGTTAGATGTGAATCAATGCTGTTGGTTTTGTTCCTTTTTAATGGAGTCAAGATTTTTGTTTTGTTACCAAAGCTCATTATCTTCTAATGCATAAGCAGTAATAGTGCGTGGACCCCCTAAATGAAGCAAAAGAAATTGAGACCAGAAACACATGAGCTCATCAAGTGGATCATCTTTTCTGTCACTACCATCATCACTTAAGGTGTTCTGTGAAATGACTCCAAGAGGAACAATGGCAACCCAATTTGCAAACATGTAAGCTGACCGGATTATGAATCCGATCCATGTTCTGTGGCCTAGATATTTTCTAGGGTGACCCAATATATGAGAATGAATTGTAAGCTAAGGCTGATGAATCAATCGTACAAAAGATTTTTCTCGTTTCTTGCATCCTCATTTCACATGGTCAACCAGAAAACGAAAAACTTCCATATTTTCTTGTCTATCATGCTCCGCTTTACATATTGATAGAACAATGGGTAAAGAACAATAAGACACGGGCACGCAGAAATTTTATCCACCAAAAGAAGCATACATATAAAAGCACCTAAAATAAACAAATAGATAGCTAATCAAATCCACTGCATGCTGAGCTCAATAAGAATAAAGCTCATTCTCATCATTTTGAAAGGTTGGAAAAGCACAACATCACACAAAAAATGTATATAAGAAAACGACATTGATCTACTTTGTCTTGTTAATCTTCACCTATTTTGTTTCCATCACACATAAGTGGAAATAGAAACATATACATGGAATGCTCGGGTAGTACTAACCCAAAAACCCAAATATGCAACGGAAACGAAGCATTAGTGAACCACTTGAAAAGAAGCAAAGAAACTCGACTGAGGGAAGACAAGAGCCCCCTGAAAGCCTGCAGCAATAAAATATTGAATTTAGCATAAAACAATTAAATTGGAGGAAAATATTCGGCCACCCCATTTTTCTTTGGAACGTATGCTTGTTTAATCTGTGGCAGCAAGGTTTGAAATCTATATATTTTTTAATTTCTTTCTGCAACAAAAAAAAAAACTACCAGCACTTCACTAAGAGTCTATCCATAAAACTTGAAAGCATGAAGGAAACATAATAACTGAAGAGGAGAATCGGATAGTTAAAAATGAAAAGAAAGGATTACTCAAAACCAACAGCCAAAGCGCAATACCTGTCTTGACGTACTCCATATGAGCCGTTCCAAACGAGATCATTTACATCTGAAAGTAATTTCGCACGTGAGGGGTTATTTCTTGGTTTCATCCAGTTAGTGAAGCCAGACCGGAAAGTGGCGTTAGCTAAGATTGCAAACCCACAGCGGGTAGGTTCAAAAAAGTCAATAAATACTATTAGGAATCAAATAAATTCACAAAAATGTTGTGTATGTATAAGACCGAATCCAGTCGATTTCTATAAAGGATTACTAATCCTTAACTTTTCGAGGAATTCTTCATCAGTGGTTTGAATGATTGATTTTTCAATCTTTTCGACAGGGGAAAAGTATTTATGGATTTTAGGAGGGAAAGTGCCCGAACACCGGCAGGGTGTGGTTGAATTTCCTCCGACTAAAATCAGAAAAAAAAAAAAAAAAAATTTGAATCAAGCAAGAAGAATAACAGATACATGTTTCAGCAATTTGAAAGCAAAAAGAAAGCACAACATACATAATCCACACTGAAATAACAACATTCACAGCTAAGGACATGCTTTTTACAACTCTCAGATAACAGCAGAAGGAAAAGTGTATTGCATGCAATTCAACATCTTAGTTGTTGATATTAACATTTGGTGTATAAAGAACAACCAGCAAAAGTCAGACCAACATTTGCATACATTTAAAAAGAACACTGTAACTGGCAAGCCCATGATGGCAAAATATGCCCTTATTGCTGCTGGTAGAAAAAAATGTGTACAACAAGAACAATTTGTTATAAATTTTCCAGTCAGGTACATCCAAGAACATGAGGGTAAACTTAATGAAAATACCAGAGAGGAAATGAAGTCATTGTTGCACTCACAGGGTCTAAAAACAAATGAGCTTTTTAAGATGAGCATTGTAAAACACCCTTTTATCATCTAAAAGAAAAGCATGCATATAAATGTGCAGCATGCTCATCAATGCACAATCGATACCACTATCAGTGAATTAATGACAAACTAAATGTAACAAAACCGCATGATTAATGAAGATGATAGAAGAAAGTCAACAACCTTGTTGAATGGAAGGGACGAGCAGCAAAAAATGCAGTGGAAAACGTTTATTGAGACCTTTGAACTGCACAAACAGAGCAAACAAATACAATACACTATTTCTCTGCAAGTGATTATAAACCACAAAGAACAAACCTTGAAAAGTAGAACATAATAAAGGCACAAAGGAAAGAAGAAGCATGTATCTATCTGGAGTTAAATGTATTACCCGGTTCCTAACAATTGATATCCGCTCATGCATCAAGTAATGTGCAACAACCGGTGGGTAAAAACCGGAGCTAAGCCACCCCTCTGCACCAGCCGCCATCAATATATCAGGGAAGAAGAAATCGGATTTGTATCGGAGCCCACTGGATGCAGTACACAAAACCTCCATAGTTTGAACGGATAATACGCACCCCCAATTCTGTCAATTGATTTCTTGCAGCTTAGCAACCCTAGGAGGTCGAATCCGCTTACAGAATGGCGTCCTCTCCGGTTGGCACTTGGCAGAGTCCGTTCACCTGGGATACCCAACAGCCAGCCTACTCGAATTTCCTTGGACCGTTACTGAATTTCCGTGTGAAAATAACTTTTTTATGCTATCTTAATGGTGTGGTAATTGAAAACGTTTTTTTGGCATGTGAAACAGATTCAACGGTGGTTGATGTGTTTAACAAAAGGGTAATTTTGGCTTGCTTTCATGAAAGCATTGTTGTTGCAGTGTGACAATGGCATAAGTCATGGTCTCAAGGTATTTGTCTCGCTTTTGGATTTTTTACTGTTAAAATTGATGTAATGCTTCTATACATCGGTCTGCCATGCTTGTTTTTTTTTTTAACTGGTTAAGCAGGCTATTTTGAAACTAAGTTTAAGTTTAATCATGTCCTAACATTTTTTAGGAGTTACTACCATTATAAGTTGTGTGCTTCTGAAATCTAATTTCATGGCATTTTAGTATGAATCATATGATACACACTCTGTATTGGACGACTGTCAACAGCTATTGTTGGCACCGTTGATTCTGCTCTGCGGGTACGTATCTGCATCTGTTCTGTCTATTTATTGTATTTATTTCATATGTATACTTGGAGTTTTTGTACTCATCTAGGTTCTTTACTTGGATGCGTGTTCAGATTCCAAAACTATGTGAATGCATAATGGAAATAGCCATAGGAAACTTCTAAATCAAGAAAGTCTTGTTTGATGCATGATTTACAGTTACAGCTGTGGTAAATGTTATCCTTTTTCTTGATGGTTTTCATCCTTTTTCTTGATGGTTCAGTATGCAAGCGTGAACTGGATGTTGAGTGAGTTTATCAGGAGAGAAATCAATCTTTTGTGGCAGGAGAGAATCAAGCTCTTGATGGTTCAGGTCCTTTGCATCTTCCATTTCCCTATTTAAATTGCATATTCTGTATGATTCACATGGTGTCATTAGTTGCTAAAAGTATATATTATGAGGGAAGACTTGTTTGATTCCTCAATCTCTGTGGTACCGTTGCTTTTCCCTTTTCATGGTGGAAATGTTCAGGCGGTTGCATAAGACAAAGGTGGTGGTGAGGCAAATGAGGAGGGATATTGACGTGCTGCTTGAATCGAAACAGGACGTAACAGATCGAATTTTGGTAATTTGTTACTTCGATTGAATTTTGGTTTTTTTTTTTTTGCTGAATATGCGTGCATAATTCTTTTATTTTTTTACTAATGCTGCTGTATTTATTGTTTTATTTTGATAAAGGAACAAATCGATGTGTCCCTGATTATAATTGTGTGATTTGAGAGTGTTCATTTTCCTGAGTAGGCAGATTATAACTCTGTGTGCGTGTGTGTGTTTTGTGGTTGTGTGTTAATAAATGGGGGTTTCGTTTTGATTAGGTTAAAAAGTGCTAGCTTTTGCTATTTCTTCCATGAATTATATGGCGGAATAAGCTCGGGAAGGTCATTTAGACTTTCTGCAAGTTTCTTAAGTATGCATTTTCATATTGGTTGCTACTATTACAGGGACTGCCCTGCAGATCTGAAAGAATGGATATCTAGCGTGATATCTGCAGCCCCTCGATGCTCAGAAATTCCAGAATTAACTGCAATCCGGGATGTTTTCAAGAAAAAACACGGGAAAGATTTTGTGTCTACAGCTACTGATTTGTACCTAATGCTGGTGTTAATCGCTTGGTAAGTCACTAATGCATGCTGATTTCAAGATTGAAGCTTATACAACCACTTTATGGTACGTATTCTTATCACATTTCTGTCCTAATGTCATTCAGATTGAAAAAGTTCACAAGAAGAAAGGAAGATTCCTGAGAGCCAAGAAGTTTGATATTGAGAAAAAGTTCAAGATGCTGTCTCACACATGGATGAACAGATTTGAAAGAACTATATAGGTGCATAATGGTCTGGCAATTATCCCTTGCACGTGAGATATGGCTTTTTCCTTCTCTTTCATTCTATACAGGTAACAACTTCTTTAGGTAGAATTAATGTTGCAAATGCATTCTTTAGATTGTTAAAGAAGGGTGTTTTGCACCCTTTTTGAGGATTGATATTACACCGACCTATTTTTGTGTCAAAGGCCCATGGTCTCTTGTTTGCACTAATGCTTAATTATTTTGCTTGATTGCAGTGCTCTTTATAAGTTTATAAATATATAAATACAGCTTTGCATATGGTTGCTCTTAATGGATTGTATACAACTCCTTGATGTTCAAGCAAACGTATCAGCAATACCTTTCTGTATGGAGCATCTGTGGACTTGAGAGGTAATTTGTTAGCTTTTGATTTCGAAGTATGTGTCTTTGGGTGAAAATGGTAACATGCCCGACTTTGCCTTCAAGCAAACGTATCAGCAATTACCTTTCTGTATGGAGCATCTGTTGCCTTGAGAGGTAATTTGTTAGCTTTTGATTTCGAAGTATGTGTTTTTGGGTGAAAATTGTAACATGCCTGACTTTGCCTTCAAGCAGTGTTCTTTTATCCCTTTTTTTTTTACTCTATTTCAAGCATAGTCATGTTTTCTCTCTCTGTCTCTGTGTGCACATGCGTGTTTTTCATTTTGCGAGTGACTGGACATTCTTTTTGTTTTTCAGCTAATATTGTTCTTGGATCGAGTTCATTTATCTGGAAGGCTTTTACCTTTTGCTCCTCAATCTGGACCAGCAAGTAGAGTTTTACCACCTTTGCTGAATCCATTACAAGTATTATTACCAAAACATGGGATGAGGTAGGTTCCATGGTGTTCAATGCTTGATTAGTTTCATAATTCATGATCTGCAAAATACTTGATTTTGTTCTGTGCATCTATATATATAATTTAGAAACTTGTGATGATTTCATGGCCTGTTGCCCCAGTTTGCATCATCCTTAGTGACTTGACATGAGTTACCTGATTTGATTGTTGCCTGCTAAGTTGGTTCTATTTTTAGGAGTGTTATTTGCAATCTGTTGTGCTCACGATATCAGCCCTGTTGTGTTCAGTCTGGTGTTTTCTTAACTAGCTATCTGTGATAAGCTCTTAGCACAACCTGACTCTTGATAACCAGCTATCCTTGTGTGCATCTGTTTTTGAGTCACATGTATTTTCTAAGTTTTTGCATCTGCCATTCTCTGACATGCTATAGTGTCAGCCTGTAGACTTCCTTAAAAATTTATCTTTTAAACTCTGGTCTCTTGCGACAGGTTGATTATATCAAAGAAATGGGATAAAAAAAGTTTAAGATGGAAGATTGCACCTTCACCCCAGGGGCTGCTCTCTCCTTAAATTCTCAGGGTTGCTAATTTTTTGTTTTTATGGTTAGTGTGATAATGTAACAAAGATTCTTCATTGATAAGATGATTTGTTTTAGCTGTAATCTTTTTTTGTGCTGTCACTTTTGTCCGTCCATTACTTGTTTCATGCTTTCCCTTATAGCTAGTTTTTATGAAATCTCAACTATACCCTTGTCCTTCTTTGAATTCCAACTAGTGCTTTCATTTCTCAGTTCTTTGAACCTTAGTAGCTTTTTAGCTTTTCTTATGATGATGAACTTCAAATATTACGGTTTACTTATTTGGTATTCTTGTATGTAGACATGTTTATTACCGGTAAACATTAATATTAATATCTTTTTTTTAGAGGATTATTATTATTATTATTATTATTGTTGTTGTTGGGAAAATGAATTGAGTAACCATTCAGCAATGAATTCTGGAGTTTTTTTGTGACAAACGTATTATCACATTTAGAGAATTTATAGTGACAACAGTCATTAAAGATATGGAAAGCTTTAGTGACAACGGTCACTTAAGATGACTTTTAGTGACAAATTGTTTGTCATTGAAGAAAAAATGTGTTTCTATGAAAAACCATTCAGTGATGAATTCTGGAGTCTTTCTTTAATTCTAGTCTATGGCTTACAATGGTTCGGGGGACACCTTCGGTGCCCCCATCACCCTTCAAAAAAAAAAAAAAAACACTGTTGAATTCCAAGTTAAAATCATCTTTAGATATCTTAGCTATGTTATGTGAAGGGTAAAACTCCTACAATTATATTAGATCAAAAGAATACCCAAGCTTTCAAGTCTTTAAGACGTGAATCACCTCTTTTTGGTTGAATTAGACAAAATATCTATGCCTTGATTTGTTTCACTCTCTTGTGCAAAAGATTTAGTTTGTGGGGGTTTTAGTAGCCTGATCCAAATTATTAAGATATTCATATCATAAGCAGGTTGCTTTGAAGCTTTCAAGTTTCTCAAAGTTATGTTATCATTCATCTCAATCATCGACTCAAGCTCTTGAATCCCGACCTTCAGCTTCTTTATCTTTTCACTTGCCTTTTCAAGTTTACGAAGACTGCGAGCTTCTCCTCTCCCAAGTGCATTGCACTTGGCCATCAGTTCTTTCAAGTTTCTCAAAGTTAGCTCATCAGTGACTATAAATAGACATTTTCTTCATATATCGGAAAGCAAAAAATAAAATTGATTACCCGTAAAATGCCAATCACCCGACCCAAACCCGGTTATCACCACGCAAATCTTTCAACACCATTTTCGAAAAGAAAAGAAAAGAAAAGGAAAGATCATTGCAAAAAATATCCAATTAAAACTCTTATTTGGTTTCTTAAAAAACAACTTATTTGAATAGAACTCAAAATTGTTTCAAACTCTCTATTCTCTCCGCAACTAATGTTCGATAAGTTAGACAAGATTTAAGGCTCCCAGAATCCTTCCTAAAATCTTTGATTCGGTTACACCATAAACTAGATAAACTTTAGCAGCATGAACAAAGATATTGTATTATGTTAGGATTGTGATCCTAACTAGGGTTTAAAAATAGAATATTAGGGAGAAAGTAGAAGAATTAGGGGAGAAGAACAGAGAATTGGAAAAGAGGGGAGGATAGGCGGGAAAGTAGATTTTATTAATATCCAAAAGTTACCCCACATACAACACACACCACCCTTATATAGGAGACAACACACACACTAGCACACTTAGAAATACACAGCACTATTAGAATAAGCTAATTCCTAACATCACCCTCTCCTTTAAAAGATCCTTCTCCTCAAGGATATAAAAGAGCTCAAAAATGATTTTCCAAGTTGACATCACCACAAGGATCTGCAGTTGCTTAAACCTACTGTCTTCGTCTCTTCCCATGTGTATACGAACCACTCTGAAATTTTGAATCACTTCCCATATCATCTTAGCAGCTTGACAATCCCATTTTCATGTCTCGTTATCACCAATGCATATTATCCTATTTCCCTCCCTCTCAAAAGCATCATTGTCCCCAAGGATGTATTCATAAAAAAAATGACACACCAACCCGGGTCCCGAATGAATTTTTCCAGTTTGCCTGAACTAATGCATATATGAAGTTGTAATTGCCCTCGAAATTTCTCACGGTTTAGTGAATGGAAGCCATGGATTGTGGATTTTGTGGAGGGAAGAAGGTTAGGGATTTGGGCAGAACCGATGAAGTTTCTCTATCGTAAAGAATTGGGATCGAGGCTCCTATTGTAAATGGGTTTCCACAAGAAGAAAGAGTTTATTCAAGTTATAAGGCTTTGTTTTAGGATTAGGTTTATAATTTTAATCAAATAATAAATAAATATATATAATGCTGACTGGATAAATTTTTATTTTTTTTGTTTATTAAAATTTACATAGGTGGAAATGTTTAGTGGACATGGCATCAAGTTTTGCCGGAAAATTAGCCAAGTCAGCATTTTCCGGTGGCTAGGATCAATTTTGCAAAAAAAATAACCATTTAAAGGGACCAATTTTGTCACCGGAGAAAAAGTATGACCAAATTTGCAAAACGTTTCTAGTTACAGAATCAAAATTGTAATTTAGCCTCCGAAAGGTTGTCTTCATCTGAGTTAAAGAAATTGACCACGCTTTGCGAGTCGCTCTCAATAATTAATGATCTTCTGAAACCCCTCTCATGCATCAACTATGACAAAAGATTGTAGAATGTTCCCTAGAGAGCCACGAAAAATCCCTCCAGTTGCTACAGTGCCCAACTTGAAAGAAGCGTCCACATTACATTTTACGGTGCGATTAGGAGGAGGCTGCCACTTTGAAATTGTAGCCTTCTGGTTTCCTAGCTTCGCACACGTTCAAGCTACTATAAATTCTTTAGATAGGGAATTAAAGAAATTAGGACACAGAACATGTGCAAAACTGTTAGGATCAAGCGATTACAGTTGTAATAAAACTCATTGGTGGTAGTGAATGTGCTATTATATTTCCTTATACACTTTAACACGCCCTCTCAAGTGTGGGCCCATATGAAGGCTATGCCAACTAGGCAGCCTGAGCCAACTAGGCTCACAAAGGCCAAGTGGCCAACCCAACACTTGCACATTATAAATGGGGGAAAATATGTTTGCAGCGGGGTTTGAACCCAAGACATTTCGCTCTGATATCATGTTAACATCAACCGCTCACCGTATTATAAAACTAATTGGTGGTAGTAAATGTGTTACTATATTTCCTTGCACACTTTAACAGAAACATATAACTTTTCTTATTTCTTCTGATTAATTCACGCAGCAGTAGTAGTATGAGACTTGGTAGTAGTCTGAATGTTACAAGATAAGTCTTATTTGTAAAGATAAATCCTAGTTTAAGGCATTGGTGGATCCAAAATTTTTTGTTTGTGGAGTCACGAGACCGTAAAACTTAATTTTTTATCCAAAAATTTGTTTTAATGGGGTCACACTATATTTTTTAAAAACAAAACGGCATTCTTTTGACAACATGACTAATCGTTTTAATACTAAAATAAATTCTAGGATCCCATCACTATATCAGCCTCTGGCTTAAGGGATAAAGTCTACAAAAAAAAAAAAGGATATTTACAATTTTATTGCAGTGGATATTTTCATGAAGATAACCACATCGATTTTTGACTTCAACTTGCACTCAAACGCGTGACGTCAAGGACCAAACTTATTTACCAGCAAAACATTTGAATGAATTATTTGATCATGTAATCCACGCCTTATTACTCCATTTTTTTTGATTGATTCATCATCCTTACTACTCCCATAATCAGACAACTGAAGCTTATTATCAATACCCTCCTGCAAACTGTGCCGAGGGGTGTGGCAGAATTTGGGTTGGAAGTGCAGTAGCTGGGCCTTAGCGAGGGGCTTGGTAAACACATCAGCAACTTGGACGAAGGCCGGAATATGCTGGGTGACAAGCTGACCAAGAGCCACGCATTCACGCACATAGTGGTAGTCTAAATCGATATGTTTACTTCTCGAATGAAAAACTGGATTGACAGTCATGTGAAGAGCACTGAGATTGTCGCATGAGAGAACTGGCGTCGCTGAAGGAGGACAAGAAATCTTGAAGCAAATGCTTGCTCACAGCGAGAGCCAACATTAATATGCTTGCTCACATCGATCAAGCCAATATTCTACTTTAAACCTTGCAAATTCCAGGTTGGTTACACGTTAATTCACCGCTCAATATTAGTAGATTACTTTCAGTAAAAACGTAAGTTTCATTTATTTTTTTTTTTTTTTTGTTTTATAATGTAAGTTCATTTATATAACCAAGCAAGTATTTATTACAATTTTTCTTTTACACATCATTTATTATCTATTCACAAATTTTTCACAACTTTGCATTAATAATATCAAATGTCATTTTAAATTTTTTCATCAAAATTAATGGCACACATAACCAATTTAACCAACTTTTTAATCATGTGTGAAAAACCGGAGGCGATAATTTGTCCTCCAGTATAGGCTTCTTTAAGCTACAATTGTGGTTGTAGTTTCTTCTTTTCAATTGTAAAAAAACTATAAAAAAAAATAAAGTCATTATCAAAACATTAACTAACTAAAATTTAGTGCATATAATAACTTGTTTATTTTTATAATA
Source organism: Gentiana macrophylla (assembly GCA_026214975.1). NCBI lineage: Eukaryota > Viridiplantae > Streptophyta > Magnoliopsida > Gentianales > Gentianaceae > Gentiana > Gentiana macrophylla. Next base: position 196,842 of record JAOBSW010000446.1, read on the forward strand.
TTTAATTTATGAGATAAAACATTGTAATTGTGCATTTCAAAAAACAACAAAAATTAGCTACAATTGAGTCTTCCATGTGATGATGGTGTAAAAGTTGTGTAGATTTAAATCCGCTGATTCTGAGTCTTCAAACGGTTCTGAAATCCGTTGAATAACTTGTGAGAAATCGAAGAAGGAAGTCTATTTGCCCTTTTGGTTTGCTCTCAACGTTGTCTTGAGTTTTGAACGTGAATTTTCTGATTGCATGGCAACTTCCCAGAATTCCACTAAGTATAGGAGAGGTTTTTTCCCCAAAAATAACTCCACTTACTTAATTACCAACGAGCCCCCTTGATTATGCTTAATTCCCATTTGACCCCTTCTTTTTTCTTTTTGTTTAATTAAAATCATACTTAAAATCCATAATTAAATAAATATAATATACAGAACTTTATAAATTGACATGTCTGTCATTTCCCAAAGTTCGGGATATTACATATGACCCCATGTAAGATATGTAGATTAATAGACAATTGCATCGAGAATACAGGTCTAACAGATGTGAATCCAAATTCCACTATGCTAATCTAAACAAGTTATAGCTACATGTTTATATCTTAAACAAAATAGTATTTTATAGTATCATTTTTGACCAAAACCTGACATTACACAATGCGTTAATTATTTAATAACATAAAAACTATTTAAATATTTTTTAACAATAGTATCAAGGCCGGTTAATGACACGGGATATAGTATGAATACTAATAGCTTACACATTAAAAGCTTTAAACATCAAAGAGAGACTTTGAAAAATAACCAACACTTTAACTACTTTGACCATAAAATACTCAACACTATTTCAACTCTGGCCAGAATATGGCGCTCGGCACTGGAAGTCTCGTGTTTAAATCCATCCTGAGGCGATAAATTGTCCTCCAAAGATAAAGCCTCTTTAGGCCACAATTGTGGTTGTAGTTTCTTCCTTTCAATTGTAAAAAAACTATTAAAAAAAATAAAGTCATTATCAAAACATTAACTAACTAAAATTTAGTGCATATAATAACTTGTATATTTTTTTAATATTTAATTTATGAGATTAAACATTGTAATTTTGCATTTCAAAAACAACAAAAATTAGCTACAATTGAGTCTTCCATTTGATGATGGTGTAAAAAATTGTAGATTTAAATTTGGTGCATATAATAACTTGTAATATTCAAGTTTAGAATATATACAATATGCTTGTCCAAGATATAAAATGTTTGATTTTGTTATATTGAGATTAAACATTGTAATTTTGCATTTCAAAAACAACAAAATTAGCTAAAATGGAGTCTTCAATGTGATCATGGTGTAAAAATGATACAGATTTGAAGAAGTAAGTCTACCTCCCTTTATTTCTTATAACTAGTGTATTAATTATAATCAAACGAGATTTTAATTATTTCTACGTAAAACCGCCCACTTTTTAATCTATATATGAAAATCAACTTGTAATAAATATAGGGACGGAAGTAGTAAATATTATTAACTGATAGGGGTAAAACGGTGAACACATCACCTAGGGACACAGGTAGTAAATAGTATTACCCTATAGGGGTAAAAATGGTGAACACCTAACTCTCCACTCCCACCCTCCTATAAATTTACTACTTTCGCTTCAACAATAAATAAACTCTTATGCTTTCTCTTCTACTATAGTTTTTCGTGAACTCTCCTCTCTCTGTCTCTCATCAAAGATTTTTGTCTGCATATGTAACACCCTTATTCCTCCTTATAATTCCCTTTTCCGTGTTGTGTTGTGTAGATACTGAAATCTGTGTTCTTTTCTTTATTATCCGTGGATCTGAACATATTGGGTTGGATATTTGCAATCTTGGACACAATTGAGGCGAAGCTGAGGTCCACTGCTAGTATAAGAAGGTAATAATGCACATCAGCACATGTTCTTAATACTGATTAGGAGCCTGGAGTTTATGACTTGTGTTTGATACTCCACAAATTTCATGATGTTCTGGCGTTGCTATCTTTGACTGGTAATATTTGTTGCCAGCCATTCGGTGCATATTTTCTCATCCTCGGCTAATTTTTTCTCTGTCATGGTTTAGGATGCAGCAAATTTCACATGCTTGTTTGAAAAAATTCAGTGGATATTTAATGTTGTTACTTTTGGTTAGGTGTGTTTTTTATAGTTATATTATATAGGTTTTTTTATGCTCCTTTGAGTCACATAAAGCTATATATTGCTAAGCCTAATACTCGTACGTATACTATTGTTATTACTTCATTCCACTTATTTACTTGTGCAGGTTTTGATACATACATATGTTAAAACGTGGTATGTCTTCGAATGCTAGCATACTAGCAATTAAGTCATGAGCAATGGATTCGGAATTACATGGTTGAAAACTACGGAAATGACCATGGAGGAGGATTTTACTCTAAAGATAAAGAATACAAACATTGATGTAGTCAAAAATATAAAAATATAGGTATGTGTATCATTAAAACCATTTCCCATGTGAAACTAATATTTAGTGGTTTTTATTTCCTTTTAGTACATTTTAGTACACCTGCAATACGTCCAAAGTTGCCCCTCAGTTAAGACAGACAGATTTTTAATTTCTTGAACTTCTAATTTTTTGACAAAAATTTAGTGATAATTTACAAAGCATCAAAACAACACCTTGTCTATACACTAGTTTTGTTTTTGTTTTTGTTTATAAACCTAAATACCATGTTTCGAGTGAATTAATAAAATGACTGCCATTTGATGAATGAAGTTCCTTGAGAATCACTAGGGTTGCAACGACAAGTCTCTTCCCAAATCCGTGATCAGTTTCTCCTCCCAAATCCGTGATCAGTTTTTCCATGCTGTACAACATAGCCATAAATGATGCGGAACTCATGGAATTCACAAGACATGAAAACTTCTGCATTTGTCCGTTAGGGTCCTTGAAGCTTGCAAGTACAACTCTTCCACCTTTTGCAGGATTCTCAGAAGCACATGAAGTCAAGGGCCAAGAAAAATGCAGCTTAGAAATGAAATTTTCTTCATGATTTTTTCCGGGAGGAGATGACGAGCTTGACTTGAGACTCGAATTCGCAGCTCCACAGACGTACAAAAGGTAGAGAGAGGAAACAGTGGAAGAAGAAAGCCATGAACCATTTTTTTCCCGAAACTTGAGGACATTACAGTTATGGACGAGGGAATCAGAGCGTCGTATTTGACTGAGCATGGAATGAGGCGGTTGTGTGGTTGAAGAAGACATCGAATTGTATCTGGTATTCCCTTTACGTTGGAGACTTTGTGTGGTTGAAGAAAACATCGTATTGTATCTGGTATTCCCTTTACGTTGGAGAGATTGAGGCAGAGGCAGGGGCGAGTGGAGCTTTGATACCAACTATAAGACCTATCTAGTATGCAGCATTGTTTCTGTTCTTGGTGAGGTCAATCCATCATCATTTCCTCTTTGGCATTTTATGTTCTTTTTAAGTGTATTTTTTTCTTTTTTTTCTGAGTAGAAATGATTTATTACAACAAAAATATTTAGGTGGAAGCATTTCTTTTATTTCGAAGTCATATGCATACTCAAATGAAACACATTACTGGTACAACTACAACATTTGTATCATAATGTTTGATACGACATTTTTATACACTTTTGATAATAATGGTTTTCATTTTGACTGATAAATCATCAAATCAGGTTTTTTAGTAGTACAAGCAGTTGTACATTGCTCAATCTCTATTGGATTGGATGATCCTTATATACAACGGATAAAAACTTTCTCTTTACGTAACCATCAATGCTTTATCAAAAGTTGAAGAAAGGAATCACAAACTCTTGACTTCTTCTGCATATTCACATGGCGACATTAAGTACATGAAGAAAGAGAAATTACATGCTGCTACATTTATGCAAAGCTAATTGGATTCCAGCTTGTATGTTTAAAGCCTCTTTTTATCAACAAATTTTATGTTTAAAGCCTCTTTTATCGACAAATTTTATAATACAATCGTTATAACGAACGTCAGAATGTGATATATTTACAATCCTCATTTTTAATCTTTTACTCACGCTTAAAATGTATAATGAAAAAAGTAAATTGAAAAGACTACAATTTACGCTATTCGATACGATATTCCTATAATTACTCGTTGTACCATAAAATATCTGCTCTCTACGAGGAAATCATGACTAGGACAAACAGATACGGTGCTAACTTGTCAGCTTAATTTTTTTTTGAGGGTCCGGTAGTCACCTTATTTTTCTATTTGATCGAAATATCACAAAAACAACTTGTAACTTTTAGGTATAAGAGCTCATAAATTTTCCTGATATTTGGACTTAAATCGTAATTGGATTTAAATACAGGTAATACAATCAAAATTGATTCGTAATATTACATTTGAAGTCTAGCAGTTCGATATGTTCGAACTTATAAAAACAAGAGTTTTATGTAATCGTGTGATCAAAAAAATTATATGCCCAAAATAATTCACACCACATTTTTTATAGTAATTCACGGAAACAAGTGTTATATTATATAGAAGTGATATAAATTTATTTGACCGTAGCATAGAAATAAATAGGGGGCATAAATGAGTAGCACGATACTCCATCCGTTCCAAAAATAACTGATACAATTGATAAAAACATGCATATTAAAAAGATGAGTTGATGTTTTAATTTAAATATCAAACTTACTAAAAACCCTCCCAAAAAAACTAACTAAAACCCCTACACTATAATTTTATTTTTTTTAAAAACTCCTGCACTATAATTAATATAATATTGTTTTTATTCTCTAATCTCTTAATAAATAAAGATAATAATAGAAGATAAAGTCATGGGTGTCAAAGAAATAAATGATGCCGTTTGAAAAAGATGGAAAAGATGAGTTGTTGAATAAATCATTGTCTTATTAATGACCATTGCACTACTATAAAAAGGAGTTGTTGAGATAAATCATTATATTTATCCTTTTTACTCAAATAATTAGTGGTCATCTATTAATGATCATAGCAGTATTATAAATAGGAGTTGTATTTTTCTTATATTCATCAATAAAAAAACATCAGTTTGGTTTTAAGTTTCCACTACGTATTTTGATTTTCTTCATGGTATCAGATGAGAAGGTGGGGGTTGAGTGTAATGTCCCACATAGGAAAAATAGTAGAATGATCACCCCCATATAAGTGTGAGACATAGCCGCTCATTGTCGGCAAGCAATTTTTGCTTTTAGACCAAGCGACGGGGCGGTCAAGCATTGACCGGACATTTATGACTCATTTAAGCGCTACCAGCCCGTGTCCTGGGGCGTTCTGAATGAACGGTATTCAGAGCCGACTATCGAGGAAGGCTATCTGCGCCGTGACCGCATACAAGAAGACGGTGTAAGGATGGCCTCTAATTACCTCTGGTAGGACGATCCGGAACAGTCTCGCCGCCTCTGGCGAGGACGCCGTCCCTTATAAGTGGGGAGAATGTAATGTCCCACATAGAAAAAAAAATAGTAGAATGATCACCCCATATAAGTGTGAGACATAAAGTCTTGCCTCATTCAAGTTAGCATTTTTTTAGACCAAGCGAGGACGGTGGTTCAAGCGATTGACCGACATTTATGACTCATTTAGCGCTACTGGGCCGAAGTGCAGGCGTTACATTGATGTCTTAATAATGGTGAACCCCGCCGATCCTCTACTGCCGATAAACTTTTTTAAAAAAAAAAAAAATAATTCCGTTTCTTTTCCACCACTAGTGTGTCTAGTTCATCAATCATGCATCCAAAGAGTAGTCCAGAAAATTTCATTTTTTTTATCGCATCCAAAAAAAAAAAAAAAAACAAATAATTTTGTTGCATTTTTTTTTTTTTTGGAAACGAAGATCTTTATTCAACTGTGGGAACAGCCCCCAACGTGGCATTACATCAATTGAAAAAACTAGCTCATGCAACAAATGAAACAGAGAGACTACTAGTCTTTTAATGTTGGATATTTAATGTTGTTACTTTTGGTTAGGTGTGTTTTTGATAGTTATATTATATAAGTTTTTTTATGCTCCTTTGAGTCACATAAAGCTATATATTGCTAAGCCTGATACTCGTACGTATACTATTGTTATTACTTCATTCCACTTATTTACTTGTGCAGGTTTTGATATATACATATGTTAAAACGTGGTGTGTCTTAGCATGCTAGCAAACTTCGGTATTTGGCCTTTCCTTGTAGCTTGCAAGTACAACTTTTCCACATTTTGCAAGATTCTCAGAAGCACATGAAGTCAAGGGCCAAGAAAAATACAGTTTAGAAATGAAATTTTCTTCATGATTTTTACCGAGGAGGGAGATGACGAGCTTGACTTGAGACTCCGAATTCGCAGCTCTAGAGCCGTACAAAAGGCGTAGAGAGGCAACAGTGGAAGAAGAAAGCCATGAACCACCTTTCTTCCGAAACTTGGGGACATTACAGGTATGGACGAGGGAATCAAAGTCGTAATGGAATGAGGCGGTTGTGTGGTCGAAGAAGACAGCGTATTGTATCTGGTATTCCCTTTGCGTTGGAGACATTGAGGCAAAGGCAGGGGCGAGTGGAGCTTTGATACCAACTATAAGACCTATCTAGTATGCAGCATTGTTTCTGTTCTTGGTGAGGTCAATCCATCATCATTTCCTCCCTGGCATTTTATGTTTTTTTTTTCCTCGAGTAGAAATGAATTATTACAAAAAAAAATATTTGGGTGGAAGCATTTCTTTTATTTCGAAGTCATATGCATACTCAAATGAAACACATTACTGGTACAACTACAACATTTGTATCATAATGTTACATTTGTTTCATAATGTTTGATACGACATTTTTTATACTTTTGATAATAATGGTTTTCATTTTGACTGATAAATCATCAAATCAGGTTTTTCAGTAGTACAACCAGTTCTACATTGCTCAATCTCTATTGGATTGGATGATCCTTATATACAACGGATAAAAACTTCCTCTTTACGTAACCATCAATGCTTTATCAAAAGTTGAAGAAAGGAATCACAAACTCTTACTTCTTCTGCATATTCACATGGCAAGATTAAGTACATGAAGAAAGAGACATTGCATGCTGCTACATTTTACTTAATTCTCTGATAAAAAGCTAATTGGATTCCAGCTTGTATGTTTAAACCCACTCTTTATGACAAATTTTATAATACAACCGTTGTACGAATGTCGTAACAAGTGACATACTTACAATCCCTCATTTTTTTATCTTTTACTCAAGTTAAAAATGTATAATGTGAAGAAAAAAAAAAGTAAATTGAAAGACTCTAATTTATGTTATTTGATACGATATTTCTATAATTAATCGTTGTACCATAAAATATCTGCTCTCTACGGGGAAATCATGACTATGACAAATAGATACGGTGCTAACGGGTCACCTTAATTTTTTTTTGAGAGTCCAGTAGTCACCTTATTTTACTATTTGATCGAAATATCACAAAAACATGTACTTTACAGTATAAGAGTTCATAATTTTCCCGATATTTGGACTTAAATCTTAATTAGATTCAAATACGTGTAATACAATCAAAATTGATTCGTAATATTACATTTGAAGTATATTCTTTAGGGTTAATTCCTTAAAAGTATAGTTTTTTATACTTATTAGCCCCAAAAAGACATAAAGGAATCTGTTGGACTTATAAGGACATAATATATCTACATGTACCAAAATACCCCTAATCTAATTTATTCTTCTCCTTCTCCTCCTCCTTCCCTGTCTCGTCCTTTTTATTAATTTCTCCTATTTTAAGCCTATATTTAAGCTTTTAGGGTGTGGAGAAATTACTGCATTCAATGACTTTGTCCCCCTCCCCCTCACCCTCAGCATGAATCATCTTCCCCATTTCGTATCTCTCATCAAATCTAGGGTTCGATTTCTCCACTTCTTTTTCTCCTAATTGTTTTTCTAATTTTGACCAATATTTTTTTCATCCCACTTCTTAAAATATATATATTGATGGAACATTGTTTATAATTTTCCCCTCTCCTTTTTAAGTTTTGGATATTGCTGGTTTAGATTTAGGAACAGCTTCTCGTTATGCTCAGCATCTTCAACCACAAAGCCTACTTGAACAGCTTCTCGTTATGCTTTGCTGATCCACGATTTTTCTGTTCTGTGATCGTGCTGATCGTTTTGGTTTCGATGACCGAAGAAATTTGTAGGTACGGTGGATCGTTCATCTTCAGGTCATCTGATTCTGATGTTCATTCACGTTTGATGATTCCTTTACCGAAGATCATTTCTGCTGCAAGCAAAACTCAGTTTCCGATTGTTAGTTCTACTCCATTAATGTCGATTCTCAATTCTTCATTCGTTGTGGATCATCATCCACCTCACTCGCCACAGCTCGAACGTCGTTGTCGTGTGGTGCCACTCTAGACTCCAGTGTCATATTACTTGAAACTTGTTATCTTGTTCAGAAATTCATATTACTTGAAACTGGTTATCTTGTTCACTGTTAATACGCTTTTTCCTTGCTAAAGGCAGAGGTATAAGGTTGAAGCGTTAGTATTCTGCTGTGCAAAGGGTCTTGTAGTTGTATGACTAAAAAAAGTCTTGTAAAAACGTTAACTAAAAAAAATGTCTTAGCTAGATTGCTTCTGTGAGAGTGAGAATGTATTACCTCTAGAGTCTGGAATGAGTTTTTGAGATACTTTGTTTCAGATTCCATCCATTGAATTTTGGATGGAATGAAAATCATCCATTTTCATTCCGTTAGAATGAAATCATATTCCATTCCTCCATTGCCAAACAAGCCAAATTGATATAATGTAATGAAAAAAGCATTCCATTCCATTCCATTACCGCAATCCAAACACGCCATTAGAGTTTCTTCGTTGCCAAACAAGCCAAATTGATATAATTAATGAAGTGACATTGATGTCACTGCAGATGTCACTGCATACATTAGACAACTAATGAAGTGACATTGATATCACTGCAGATGTCACTGCACAAATTGTTGATGTCACTGCATAAATGCGGTGTCACTTCATCGTGGTGTCTCTGCATCGAGGGTGTCTCTGCAATGCTGTGTCACTTCATCGCGGCGTCTTTACATCGCGTTGTCACTTCATCGCGGTGTCTCTCGTGATCGCAGTTGTCTCGCATTGCGGTGTCATTTCATCGTGATGTCTCGCAATGCGGTGTCTCTCGTGATTGTGGTGTCTCTCGTGATCGCGGATGTTATAATATCGCGATGTCTCTCGCAACGCGGCATCTGCATTGCGGTGTCACTTCATCGTGGTTTCTACAATGCGGTGTCACTTCATCGCGTTGTCTCGCATTGCGGTGTCATTTCATCGTGGTGTCTCTCGCAATCGCGGTTTTCTTCATTGCGTGTGTCTCAGATCGTCAAATGTTATAACATCGCGATGTCACTTCATCGCAGTGTCTCTGCATTCGCGGTGTCACTTCTCATTGCGGTGTCTCTACATCGCGCCGTGTCTCAGATCGCCGTGTCTTTGATCGCGTGTCTCTCGTGATCGTCAAATGTTATAACATCGTGATGTCTTTGCATCGGGGTGGTCACCGTGATCGCGTGTCTCTCGTGATATGGGTTGGTCGCTGATCGTGGGTGTCTCGTGATCGGAGGTGGTCAGCAGATCGAGGTGATCAATGGATCTGGCGTGGTCAATGCATCGTGGTGTCACTTCGTTGAGGCGCCTCGCGATCGCGGGTGGTCACTACGCCAGATCACTTCATCGAGGTGTCTCGCAACGCGCGCTCTCGCATCACGGTGTCTCTGCGTGATCGGGGTGGTCACCGTGATCGCGGAGTCTCGTGATCGCGGTGTCACTTCATTGCGGTGTCTCTCGTGATCACGGTGTCGTTTCATCGCCGTGTCTCTACATCGCCGTGTCACTTCATCGCCCGTGTCTCTTCATCGCGATGGTCATCGCATCGGGCGTCGCGGTGGTCAATGCATCAGGATGGTCATTGCATCGAGGTGGTCATTGTATCGGGGTGGTCAATGCGTCGCGGTGGTCATTGAATCGCGGTGGTCAATATATCGGAGGTGGTCATTGTATCGCGATGTCAATACATCGGTTTAAAAAAAAAAAAAAAACCTGAACAGCGCCTGGAAAAAAAAAACACATGAACAGTGCCCGGAACGGAAAATTAAAAATAAAATTAAAAAAAAACAAACTAACAGCGCCTCTTCTCCCACCTTTTTTTTTCCCTTCATTAAGGGTATTTGAGTCTATCTATCTAATTTGTGTCCTTATAAGTCCAACAGATTCCTTTTTGTCCTTATAAGTCCAATAAGTCCGTTTTGTGTACTTTTGGGTCTTTGGCCCTTCTTTAAGCAGTTTGATATTTTCGAACTTATAAAAACAAGAGTTTTTTTTAAAATATTTTTTTTAATGAAAGATCACTTTATTCACTTTTCCTCAACAGAGGGAATCAAAAAGAAAACAGCCAAAAAAGTTTTGCGCTCCATAGTTACAAGTTTTCAATATGAAAATGCCTACTCTAGGCTCCAAGCCAGGCGTAGGTTCCGTGCTCTCTCCACTACGTTTGACATAAACACAAATGCCGGAGGTCTTTCACCTTCACTTTATAGTAGTCGTGCGATCAAAAAAATTATACGCTCAAAATAATTCACAACAAATATTTTATAGTAATTCACGGAAACACCGTGTTATATTATATAGAAGTGATATAAATTTATTTGACCGTAGCATAGAAATGGATAGGGGGCATATATGAGTAGCAAATTGATCAGTACTCCTTCCGTTTCAAAATAATTGATACAATTGATAAAAACACGCATATTAAAAAGATGATTTGATGCTTTAATTTAAATATCAAACTTACTAAAACCCCTGCACTATATTTTTTTTGAAAAAAAAAACCTACACTATAATTAATGTAAAGTTGTTTTTATTCTCTCATCTCTTAATAAATAAGGATAATAATGGATGATATAATCATGGATATCAAAAAGATAAATGATGTCATTTGAAAAAAATAAAGTTGTTGAAATAAATTATTATCTTATTAATGACCATAGCACTACTAAATAGGAGTTGTTGAGATAAATCATTATCTTTATCCTTTTTACTCAAATAATTAGCGGTCATCTATTAATGACCATAGCAGTACCTATGTGTTGTATTTTTCTTATATTTATCAATATAAAAAAGCTTTTGTTCGGTTTTACGTTCTCGCTACGTTTTCTGATCTTCTTCATGGTATTAGGGGAGGAGGCGGGGGTTTGAGTGCCTTACTAATGGTGAACCATCGTCCGATCCTCTACCTCTGATAAACTTTGACGATGCTAGAAATCGTCGAGTAATAATCCGGGGTTTTTCTTCCTAATGACATCCTGCACAAGCTTCAAGAACAACAAAAACGGTGAGAGAAAGGGGTGGTTTGGGTGAGATTTAGACTGCATTTGAGATGTTATTTCTCAAGCTGCCTACGTATCCAATAAGTGAATTGGAATCAAGTCTTCGTAGTTCCTTAGAAATTGTTATATAGAGGGGCGTGTGCCCTAGAGTGTGCGTGTAACGTGTCCATGTTGGACTCTAATTTCGTGTTTCCTAAGTAATAGATAATGATGATTCGATCCCCTTGATTTTAAGAGATAATCACGGGCATATTAGAATGTCAGGATCAGAGCCTTTATGACTGATGATTCTTTCTGATTTAATGTACAGGACTTTGGTCTAGGGTGGACTTAGGCCAACCTGTAGGGTCGGACACGAGTAGTTTGAACTTGTGGGTTGGCCGACCTGCAGAGGTCGGGAGCGTAGCCGAGCTTTCATAGCTCGAACCCTGGAGAGTCTGGCCCTTAAGATGGGCTCTCCCTATCTTCATTTATTATTGAACCGTTGTGGGGATGACATGTGGCGATGTGCTGATCCGACCTCTGTTTTTTTAAATAATTCCGTTTCTTTTCCACCACTAGTGTGTCTAGTTCATCAATCATGCATCCAAAGAGTAGTCTAGAAAATTTCTTTTCTTTTTTAATCGCATCCAAAAAAAACAAAAAATTGTTGCATTTTTCTTTGTAGTCTGCAAAATTTCCATCGTATACTTCATCTTACATCCTTATGGTTTTTTTTTTTTAAATATTTTTTTTAGGGGTATCTTACATCCTTATGTTATGTTATGGATGTATATCCCCGGACGGAAAAAAAAAGAAGTTTTACTGTTCTTTTTTCTCCCTTGATTCAGTCCAGTAGGTCTTCTTTTTATTGTCCAAAAAAAGAAAAAATTGTTTATTTCATCAAAGTACTCTTTTTTGAGTCTCAAATTTATAAACAAACAATTTAATATATATTTTCATAACTTTGGCTTTCGTCCCTTCTTTTTCTCAGTTTTCTTATTTTCTTTGTGTATGTCAATCTTAGTGTCATATTAAAAGTGATTTTGTCTCCATAATAAACATGTCTATCATTTTCTTTATGGCGTCCATTCTTTCGATTTATTAGATTCAACAATGAAGCCCTCCGTCGGACAGCTAAAATGGTAAGTATAATTGCAGTCATCGAAAAGTTTTTTCGACAAAAAAAAATAGAACCACATGTTAAAGCAGGGGCAGTCCTACCCTATAGGTGGGGTGGTCTCAAGACCACCCCAAAATTTGAATTAAAAAACAAAAAAAGTTATTTTTTGTATAAATGAATTAGTGTTATTATTAGCATATGTATTTAATTCTTCTAAATTTTAGACGAATGTTATAATGGCCTAGTGGAATACTTTTCTTTATTTCTTACTTATCTCATAGTCATGGGTTCAAGACATGATACAAACATTTTTTTTACCTTGTACCGTTGAAATACTTATGACATTTTTTTATTACTTTATACGATCTAATATTTTTTCCTTTTTACCTTAGACTTTTTAAATCATATTGTTTTTTTTCCTACATTATATCATCTAAATCTAATCAATTTGATACTTTATACCACTGAAATGCTTATAACATTTTTTCCTTACATTATTATACGATCTAAATCTAATATTTTTTGCCTTTTACCTTAAACCATTTTTGGTACATTGTACCACTGAATTGCTTATAACATTTTTTCCTTAATTTATGCGATCTAAATCCAATATCTTATTCCCTTTACCTTAGACTTTTTAAATCAACATTTTTTTTATCTTATATCATCTAAATCTAATCATGTTTGTAACTTGATGTACGATGAATGTAATTCTTTAACATTGTGATTTTTTTTCGGGATATGTATATTAATGAAAAGCAAAACCATTCTAAGAAAATTACTGGTTCCGCCACTGGCTAAAAGCCAAGAGCCAGAAGCCAAATTAAAAGTGCCAAGAGCCAGAGCTAAAGCTGCAGGTGTCGAAAAGGCGTATTCTTCACTGACAGGCAAACGTTGTCCACAACCCCGACAGCGAAGATAAAGTCATGAGTGTCAAAGAGATAAATGATGCCGTTTGAAAAATATGGAAAAGATAGAGTTGTTGAAATGAATCATTATCTTATTAGTATTATCTTCATCATTTTTGTTTAAATAATTAGTGGTCATCTATTAATGACCGTAGCATTACTATAAGTAGGAGTTGTATTTTTCGTATGTTCATAAAAAAAAAAACATCAGTTCGGTTTTACGTTTTGTCTACGTATTCTGATTTTGACAAATTTAATTGCCTCACATAAAATGAAACAAATGATTCTGACAACAGCATCACTTGTTTTGGGACAACAGGATTAAATGATATTATTTATTAGTCACAACTACCCACACCTTCCATACTTATTATTATTATTTACTACAGCATTTTTTCCTTACATTATACGATCTAAATCTAATTTTGTTTTTCCTTTTACTTTAAACCTTTTTTGGTACATTATACCACTGAAATGCTTATAGCACTTTTTTGCTTAATTGATTGGGAGCTAGCCAACCCCATTTCTTATATAGGAGTAGGTGCGCCCCATGTGATTCCCAAACTGATTGTGAGAAGCTTCCTAGTAGATTAATGAGAAAGAAAATTTAGCTTAATAAAATAAGAAAAATATTTTTGATTGATTTATCTCATTTAATTTAATATTAAATAAATCCAAGATATTTGCCAATATCCAATATTGAATATCTTTATCTTATTACCATAAATCTATTTTCCATAAATCAATTAATAATATATGGTAATATCATTAATTAAATTGCACAATTCAAATGTATCTTATATACTCAGTATTGGCACCCCATATGCCAATAAATTGGTATCCGGAATATTCTTTAATTAATCAATATAATTAATATATTATATTTAATTTATTCATAATACCTTATTTGGTTATCAATATAACCGCATTTTATTCCGGCTAGATGTTCTTATGTGTGTGACCCGATAGGATTCCGAATATGTTGGCCGCAGACATAAAGTGCAAATTACGAAAATGCCCTTCATACCTAACCATCACGGAATAGCGTCTAGCAACACTCCGTGACCCTCAATCATCGGAAGAGTCAAAAGCGATGACTACTACATTTCATTTGAAACGGTTACCGTGTAAATATAATCTTATCGCTGTTACAATATCCATACGGTCGTACATCGAGTGTCAAACGTCAACGACCGTATCTTATAATCTGGATATCCTACTCTCTCTAAGTAACATATTACTTCCACTTTGCAAAGAATTTCGAGAATAAGACATTCATTATAAGAAAGCCCTTTCGGATATTTACTCCTATTCACAAGATACGCGATTTCGGATACTTAATTCTCTGATAAAAAGCTAATGGATTCCAGCTTGTATGTTTAAAGCCACTCTTTATGACAAATTTTATAATACAACCGTTGTACGAATGTTCTAACAAGTGACATACTTACAATCCCTCATTTTTTATCTTTTACTCACGTTAAAAATGTATAATGACTCTAATTTATGTTATTTGATACGATATTCCTATAATAATCACTGTACCATAAAATATCTGCTCTCTACGGGGAAATCATGTCTATGACACATAGATACGGTGCTAACGGGTCACCTTAATTTTTTTTTGAGGGTCCAGTAGTCACCTTATTTTACTATTTGATCGAAATTTCACAAAAACATGTAACTTTACAGTATAAGAGTTCATAAATTTTCCCGATATTTGGACTTAAATTGTAATTAGATTCAAATACGGGTAATACAATCAAAATTGATTCGTAATAATACATTTGAAGTCTATTCTTTAAGCAGTTCGATGTGTTCGAACTTATATAAACAAGAGTTTTTTAGTAATCGTGCGATCAAAAAAATTATACGCTGAAAATAATTCACAACAAATATTTTTATAGTAATTCACGGAAACAACGTTTTATATTATATAGAAGTGATATAAATTTATTTGACCGTAGCATAGAAATGGATAGGGGGCATATATGAGTAGCAAATTGATACTCCTTCCGTTCCAAAATAATTGATACAATTGATAAAAACACGCATATTAAAAAGATGATTTGATGCTTTTATTAGATGTAATATCGTCGGATCAATCATAGATTGACCTGATTACGCAGCGGAATGCATCAGATCTAGATCTGAACGAAAACAAAGAACACAAATTAAAGATCTAACTACAAGGGGGTTTAGGAGCCAACCTTTTTATGGTGCTTAACTCCAAGATCAAAAGTCTCCTAGAACACGTGTATGAGCAGCCACAGCCTTCCAACGTGTGTCTCCCTGCAACACCAAGTGGATGGTGTTTCCCGCCGCCGGACCTCCTTAATATGCTACCTAGAAAACCCGAGGTTTTCTAAACTCGAACCCAAGTATTATAGCCGAAAATTCCAAGCTATAATACCTTCAATATTGGCGTGATATGTGATTGTCAAAAGGCTTGGGAGAACTCTCTTTATATAGGAGAGTAATCCTTGTCCTCCAAGGATTTAGTAATTAACCAATAATTATTAAATTAACCCTTTTCCTTAAAAAGATATATCTAAGATATTCCAAAATAAATAAGGATATATAAAAGATATTCTTTTCCTTAAATTATTTAACACATAAATAATTTAATCACATGTCTTATTATTAATTTAGGAAAACAAATTTCCTAATAATAATACATAAAAATATGCGCCCCCCTTTAATACAAAATTAGCTTACACGCATTTTTAATCACTTTGGGTCGAGTCCACGAAAAATTTCTTTTCCATGTATTTAATTATCTAGTCCAATTAAACAATTAATCCACATATCAATTAAATAGTCAATCCAACTATTTAATTATAATTGAGTGAAGCGACGAGAAAGCCTATATGCTTTATATTAGGAGCCGCGTCGGGGCCACTAATTTCATATTCATGCAAGCTACAATAAATCAAATAAAAATCATCCATCAGACAGAATAATTATATCCAACCTATTAATTCCGGGATTACACCACCATAAACCCGAAACTGAACTCTTTCGAATATAGATAACTTACACTCAATTTATGAGTCGAAAGCGTCCACTGATATAATCATTACATACGGATAAATCCTCCATAGACTGTTCACTTCGATTCGGGATATTTCCGTAAACCCTTCTCGAAACATATTATCCTTATTTACCATTAACCCCCTAGTGATCAATTAGTTCATAACAAATATAATATGAACTCGGTGATCGATCGGTTTCAGGGTTAACAAATAAAGAGGAATCTATCTGTCTACTTCCCGAGGAAGGAATGGATTCCATATCGGTGATAACACGACTACTCACTCATTCTATATAATAGAGCCAACGAGAAGTGTTGGACCCACATCTGTAGAAGTGGTCCTTACTAACACATCAACCCCTACCCTAATCTAAGCGGTTATGCGTGATGATCACCCGAGATTGAGATTAATCCATATATGATCATCTTGTGATTCGATAAGACTTCTCGAATCACGGAATTATATCGAGAACTCAAATCAAATCGGTCCAAATTACTATATGATTATCATCATATATAAATGCGCGATTATGTACCTATTACCGACGATCCGGATAAGATCTGTCACACCTAAAGTGTTACAGGCGCATCATTAGCAAATTAATCATGAGACCCGTACTCAGATTAATAAACGCTACGGACTAAGTTAATTTTAAGTACATCTCACTTCTTTCAATCCTCCGTGTATAGCCATACACTTAGTTATGTGATTACATAAGCGAGGTACTTAGGGTTTTGATAGCGTCTTAATTATAAGCATACATGCATATAATAAGATGAATTATTAATTACGTTACTAAAACAATTACATAATTGCTTTTCTGACATATTACATCTAATAAACTTTAATTTAAATATCAAACTTACTAAAACCCCTACACTATATATTTTTTTGAAAAAAAAACCCTACACTATAATCAATGTAAATTTGTTTTTATTCTCTCATCTCTTAATAAATAAGGATAATAAAGGAAGATAAAATCATGGATGTCAAAAAGATAAATAATGCCTTTTGAAAAAGATAAAGTTGTTGAAATAAATTATTATCTTATTAATGACCATGGCACTACTATAAATAGGAGTTGTTGAGATAAATCATTATCTTTATCCTTTTTACTCAAATAATTAGTGGTCATCTATTAATGACCGTAGCAGTACCTAGGAGTTGTATTTTTCTTATATTCATCCATATAAAAAAAACATCAGTGCGGTTTTACGTTCTCGCTATGCATTCTGATCTTCTTCATGGTATCAGGGGAGGAGGCGGGGTTTGAGTGCTTTAATAATGGTGAACCCTCGCCCGATCCTCTACCTCTGATAAACTTTAACGATGCTAGAAATCGTCGAGTAATAATACGGGGTTTTTCTTCCTAATGACAACCTGCGCAAGTTTCCAGAACAACAAAAACGGTGAGAGAAAGGGGTGGTTTGGGTGAGATTTTGATTGCATTTGTGATATTATTTCTCAAACTGCCTACGTATCCAATATGTGAATTGGAATCAAGTCTTCGTAGTTCCTTAGAAATTATTTATATTCATGTTCCCTAAGAAACATAAAATGATGATTTGATTCCCTTGATTTTAGGAGATAATCACGGGCATATTTGAATGTCAGGATCAGAGCCTTTATGGCTGATGATTCTTTCTGTATTTATCTAATTTAATGTACACGTGAGGACTTTGGTCTGGGGTGGACTTAGGCCGACCTGTAGGGTCGGACACGGGTAATTTGAACTTGTGGGTTGGCCAACCTGCAGAGGTCGGGAGCGTAGCCGAGCTTTCATAGCTCGGACCTTGTAGAGTCTGGCCCTTAATCATCAAAGAGTAGTCTAGAAAATTTCTTTTTTTTTTTAATCGCATCCAAAAAAAAAAATCGCGTTGCATTTTTCTTTGTAGTCTGCAAAATTTCCATCGTATATTTCATCTTACATCCTTATGTTATGTTATGGATGTGTATCACCGGACGAAAAAAAAGAATAGTTTTACTGATCTTTTTTTCCCCTTGATTCAGTCCAGTAGGTCTTCTTTTTATTGTCCAAAAAAGAAAAAATTGCATTATTTCATCAAAGTACTCTTTTTTGAGTCTCAAATTTATAAACAAACAATTTAATATATATTTTCATAACTTTGGCTTTTGTTCCTTCTTATTCTCAGTTTTCTTATTTTCTTATTTTCTTTGTGTATGTCAATCATAGTGTCATATTAAAAGTGAATTCGTCTCCATAATAAACATGTCTATCATTTTCTTTATGGCGTCCATTCTTTCGATTATTTGCATATGTATTTAATTCTTCTAAATTTTAAATGAATACTATAGTGGTCTAGTAAAACAGGATTTTTTCTTTTTCTCTTACTTATCTCATAGTCATGGGTTTAAGAAATGGTATAAACATTTTTTTTACTTTGTACCGTTGAAATACTTATGACATTTTCTTCCTTACTTTATACGTTCTAAATCTAATATTTTTTCCCCTTTACCTTAGACTTTTTAAATCACATTATTATTATATCATCTAAATCTAATCAATTTGGTACTTTATACCACTGAAATGCTTATAGCATTTTTTCCTTACATTATTATACGATCTAAATCTAATATTTTTTTTCCTTTTTCCTTAAACCTTTTTTGGTACATCGATGAATGTCATTCTTCAGAATTGAGATTTTTTTTCGGGATATGTATATTAGTGAAAACCAAAACCACTCTAAGAAAAATTACTGGTTCCGCCACTAGCTAAAAGCCAAGAGCCAGAAGCCAAATTAAAAGTGCCAAGAGCCAGAGCTAAAGCTGCAGGTGTCGAAAAGGCGTATTCTTCACTGACAGACAAACGTTGCCCCCAGCCCCGACAACGAAGATAAAGTCATGAGTGTCAAAGAGATAAATGATGCCGTTTGAAAAAGATGGAAAAGATAGAATTGTTGAAATGAATCATTATCTTATTAGTATTTATCTTTATCATTTTTGTTTAAATAATTAGTGGTCATCTATTAATGACCATAGCATTACTATAAAGGGGAGTTGTTTAAATGGACAAAAAACATGGGGAAAATGGGAATCAGGACAGTGGAAACTTAATTGGGTGATAAGGACAAATCCAATGTTCATAAGCCCAAATCCATTGTTTGCTGCAGTGGAACTGACCCCAAATCTAATGTTTCACTATCACAGTGGAATAAAGATATGTCATTTTTAACCAGAAAAATATTTCATTGTCCTCTTTACATATTTCTATGTTCAAATTGTCCTTTTTGATAATAAACCCCTACTATAAATAGGAGTTGTATTTTTCTTATATTCATCAATAAAAAAAAATAGGTTTTACGTTTTCTCTACGTATTCTGATTTTGACAAATTTAATTGCCTCAAATAAAATGAAAAAAATGATTCTAACAACATCATCACTTATTTTGGGACGACGGGATTAAATGACATTATTTATTAGTCACAACTACCAACACGGTCCATACTTATTATTATTTACAACAGTATCATCTACTTTTATTAAAAAATGGAATAATAAAAAGCACTAATTTAATTCATTTTCAATGCCACCTCCCCAATTCCACCGCACCCCCTATTTATTTCACACAACGAACCGTCAACTCCTCCTTCCAAGGAAAATTTACCTGTAGTGAGATATTTGATGCATATATTAAATCGATTTAGTGAAATGATGCAAAGGTGGTTGTAGACGATTATACTGTTTGGAAATCAACTAGTTTTACACTGCGGAATTTAAAAAATTAATTTCCGATCCCAATATCGATCCCGTTTAAAACAATAAACGTGTTAAGTTGTGAACGCTGAATAATTTCTTTGATCTATAAGATCGAAATTTTGACCGTCTAAGAAGAGTATTCGTGCGTGCAAGCTGTCCACTTGTCCGGCCTTTATCAATATCCAAACTCGTTTTATTTCGAGAGAACTTAGTTGGATATATGCTTTTTGAAGAACATGTGGACCAGGCTTGGGGCAATATGCAGACCTATCATCTATGATCCAAGGTTTTTCTGACAAGACCAGATTGTGGAACAAGACGTTTTTGGAAAACTCTTCCAAAGGAAGAAGGCTTGCCTGACCAGAATAGAAGAGTAGAAAAAAGCTGGTTGGATAGGGCACCATGAGGTCCATACGGAATCAAGAAGAAATTTACTGGCATCAAAGATCCCAATTAAAGTGGCTGGCTGAGGGAGAGCGAAATACCTATTTTTACCATCTAACAACGGTTAAAAGGCAACAGAAGCTTCAGATAACTTGCTTAAAGGACCCCAGGGATAGTGGACGGAGAACCCTATCTTGATTGAAGACATGGTCCTGAACTTTTATCGAGGCCTATTTTTTGTTTTTGAAGGGATCGAAGCCCATTTCAAGCAGAACCAACTGACCCGCGTTTCTTGGACAATATTCATTTCGCCCATTTGGACGATCGTGATGTGAGTTTTCTGAATAGACGGATTTCAGAAAAAGAAATGAGTTTTACCAAATGTTACATATTACAATATTTTATTTATAATTCCTCATACACAATAAATGTTGATATTGTCGAAAATATCACGATGGTGGTAATGGTGTATATATGGTGGATATCTGGCTATTTAAGTGTGATTTATCCGGTGAAAAGTGGTGGTTTGTAGGAATAACGGTGGTCAGACCCAATACTTAAAGAAGATGAAGTTGGAGTCGATGATTTATGAGTTACATGGTGCCGCTATTTATAGGTGGATTGCTAATGACGATTAAGCTAATTGTGACAAGACATAATTAACTATGATTGGCACAATTAAGTGCAATTCAGAGAGTAAGAATCCCGCGGAGCTGAGGTCGCGGCTTCGCTTGGAGCGGGTTTGATCTCTTGGTTGTCTTGTACCAAACCGTGAAATGTCAAGTGTGAATTTTGATTGCCTTGCATAGCGGGCCCTGTCCGGTAGGGCGGACTCCGGACTGAGGAGGCACCGGACTCGGCCCCCCAGCTTATAGTGCGTCTGCGAGTTGATCGGCTAGACGGCTTACTGCCTGGTCCGGTTTGTGGGAGTGCGGACTGGTGGCATTGTAGAAAATCAGGCGGCTCATCAAGAGAGGGACTCATCCCCAAAAGCTTTTGAGGTGAGGAAGTCGCTCTTAATATGATGGGTGATCTGATAATGATGTGTTTAATGTGGGGACAACTTTAACATCAAGCTCTGAGTGTGGGCCTATAAAGCGATCCAGGTCACATGGCACACAAGGCGTATATAGGGCACTACAAGGCCAACAAAGATACCCAATACTTGCACAATAAATGGATGACTCCGATACCATATAGAAAATCTAGGCACTCATCCACAAAAACTAGTTTGTGAGGTGAGGGAAGTCCACTTCTCAATATGGTGGGTGCTACAATGATAAGTGTCCAATGTGAGACACCTTTAACAACAATGGTGGCCGGCTCTCGGCGCGTGACCCCTGTTCGGGTCTATTCGAGGATCTGTAGGATCGTTTGCGGGTTTGTCATATCAAATGTTTATTACATAAAGAAACAAAAAAAATAAAATATTATAATATATGTCAGTTAAATAACCGTTGACCGTACAATCTTTTTATTTTTTTTATTTTTAACATAGACGATATATACTTGGTCACGGGTTGAGAGTACATAAAATTAAGGGATGGATAAAAGAAAGGGAAACTTGAAGAAATATGCACGAAAAGTAAATGTTTAGAAAAGATACATTCAAAAGTAAGCGTTTAGCTTCCGACGATTTAAAGCGTCTGAGTAGATTAACAATACGCGTCGTATGAGTGACGACGTCGCCGCGATAAACCGTCGATATTTTTTCCAAACATTTATTTTTCAGATATAGTTCTTCAAGTTTCCCTAAAAGAAAAGTGTACACAATTTACTTTATATTCATAGCATAGGATTCCTCTTGTTTTTATCCAAAAAAAATAAAAAAAATCGACTTGTGAAAATGGTACTATAGCAAGTAAATAACAAATAGCCACGGGTCTTGTCATGTCAAATCATTGGAAATGATCAAGTTTTGTTTTCTCCCAAAATTGCATGATCTCAGTCACGGGTCAAGAACAGAAAGCTCGTTTGTTTGCTTAAATGTATGAAAATTATGATGTATGTTATCTTTATTAAAAACGGATTATTGGATGATTGTTAACTGTAATACAGAATAAAATTTATTTATCTGTTTATACGCATAGCAATAATCGGACAGTTCGTTTTAATATGACTACCGAAATCAAAACAACCCGTAATCTAATGGAAAGTTTTTACATACACCGTACCTACGTGCGGATAGCCTCCGTGACACACCATACACCATACGATTTCATTCTACACTTAAACTATGTGGTTCGATCGTCTTGCCTCACATATCGCACGCAGAGAGTGACGTCTTCACCCAAAAATTTCACTAATCTAATGTAATGAAGAACCAAATGTATACCGACAAAAATAATAAAGCTATGCATGGAGAGAGCCATGCATATTAATAGTTGTTGTCAATTCATTCATTTCAAATCGTGTAAATTTGTTTTCACCCGCGGGGATCCGTAAGTTTTTCCACTATAAAAAAAACATCTGTGATATATAGGCAGCTGCTATCACCAGAGCAGATCTGCTCCTGCCAGAGCAATCTACCATAATTGCCCCTCCTTTTTTTTACTTTGGGAATATGAATTGACTGACGCATCATTTTTCCGTCTCTTTATTAATATGGGTCCCAGCTTTTCTTTCTTATTTTATTTTTTTAATTATAAAATGAGAGAACACACTTGTAGTAATGATTAGCTTGAATAAAATTTTCAAATGATATTCTAAATTTTTTCTTCGGCCCTAAATGATATTTTAAATTAAACAATTTCCGTCCACTAATATAGTTTTTAAGTTAAATGTTTGCAAACATTAGATTGTAGATTAATGTCATAACATTTAAATGAAAATTTTAAAACATACTCCCTCCTGCAGGAGATTTAGCTGGCAATGAGGGAGGGTTAGTCATCAGTCATCTAAGGCTCTCTATGATCATTTTTGAGACAGACTGCTTGCCTTGTGTATAAGCTATTTTGCAGCCGTCGGACGATTTTCTGTATTCAGTTGTTTAGCGCGCGACTGCCTAACTCTTCTACCGTCCTTTGTGTCTACTTCTTTCTCGTTTGTTAAAAGCGATTTGAGAATTTTCCTACTATTTGTTAATTTGGCATAGTTTATGCCACTGGTCTTATTGCTTGGGGTGTAAATTCCCTCATTATGTAATTTCTGGCGCTATTGCGGACTTGGTTTGAGTTAATATATGCTATTCTTTTTTTCAACAACAAAAAAAAAAAAAATACTCCCTCCATTTCTAATTATATGTCGCAGTTGCAAAATCGTAGTTACATTTTCAATACATATTTTAATATTTTTTTCGCTTTTCAGTATTACTTTTCAACTTTCTATACACATTCAACCTATTAATCTTTCATATTCATTACACCACTACACTTTTCAAGATTTTTTTTTTTGAGTACTCATTTTCTTAATTTATGTTTTTTTTCTCAAACGCAACACATAATTAGGAACGGAGGGAGTAATATAAATACAACAATGCAAGAGTATTATCCAAAAAAAAAAAACAATGCAAGAGTAATACAATAATAAATTTTTTCCTCAAAAAGAAAATTTATGAGATTGACAATCTAAAAATGGTAAAAGGATATTAAAAACGTAATAAATATTTTTTTAGAATCCGAACGAAAAATAGATAAAGGTACAATTTTTATTATTTTTTTTTTTGCTTAAAACCGCGATATCCGAAACCAACCGATAGATAAAGATACAATTTTAATTAAGTTTTTGATTGAAATTTATTGTGTATTATGCAAATAAAATGAATTTTATAAATTATGATGTCAAAAAATAAAAACACGAAAATTTAGTTCATTCAGATCAATACAAGTTCATAATCAATTCAAATGTAATAAGAAAATATGATTAAGCAAAAATAAAATGCAATTAGTATGTACGGTTGAAAACCTTAAAAATGCGTTTAGGAAAAAGGAAAAAAAAATATTTGAATTGCAATGTATGAGTGGCTGTGTAAGAATAAATGAAAAGGAAAAGAAATAGGTTTGCGTGAAAGAACAATAACACAGAAGGGCATTTATGGTAAACAGCTGTGGCAGGAGCAGATTTACTCTTGCAGTAGCAGCTGCCATACTAAATAAGTGCTTATATTATGTGAAACCTTTATTTTAAAACCTCTTATATCATAGCTCACGAGTCTATTCACTATATGATGCACAAAAGGAAAGGTAAAGAGTCCTTTATGGCCTTAAAGTTAGATATCTCTAAAGCATTTGATAGATACCTTTTTATCATTTGCGCACAAGGTCTAAGTCACATGTTAAAAAAAGCTAATGTCAATGGAGGCGTCCCGGGTCTAAGAATAGCTAGGCAAAGCCCTCGCATCAATCACTTATTCTTTGCGGATGATTCATTGATCTTTTCTCGTGCGGATCCTTCCTGTGCGGCGGAACTGGCCACCATACTGAATAAATACGAGCAAGTTTCGGGGCAAGCCATTAATATTGGAAAGTCTGCGGTCTTTTTTAGTAAAAACACACCACAGGGCAGCAAACAAGGTATTTTAACTTTCTTTAATGGTCTCTCGGAGGTTTGTCACTCAAAATATTTGGGTCTCCCGTTAGTTGTTGGTAGGGCTAAAAACCAAATCTTTAGTTACCTTATCGATCGTTGTAAAAATAAACTTGAATGTTGGAAGTTTAAGTCCCTAAGTCAAGGAGGCAAAGCGGTTTTGCTATCCTCTTCGCTTTTTGCTATTCCCAATTTAACCATGTCGGTTGTCAAGCTACCCAAAGGAGTTATCAACAAGATCCACTCTCTTATGGCGAATTTCTGGTGGGGTAACTCTAATAAAGATTTCTCGGGGTATCATTGGGTTAAGTGGGAATCGCTTTGTCTCCCAAAAGGCAGGGGTGGCCTTGGCTTTAAAAATTTGGAAATAGCTAACACGGTTGCCCTGGCCCTAACCTCTTGGTTTCAAAAGTGTTAAAAGGGAAGTATTTTTCCCAATCCACCATTTTCAATTGTAAAGTGCCCTCTTCTTCTTCGTTCTTCTGGAAGAGTTTGATGTCAGCTCAATGTTTCCTAAAAAATAATACCTGTTTTATAGTTGGTAACGGTAAATCTATAAAAGTTTGGGAGGACCCTTGGCTAATCCAAAATCCCTCTTTTTTGCCAATCACTCATGCTTCTTCCTTAAGTAGGGATGCTTTAGTGAGTGACTTCATTCGTAATAATGACTGGGATAAGACTAAATTATCAGAGTCCTTTTGGCAAGTAGATGTTAATCAAATTACAAAAATTCCTATTAGCCTAAGTGACGCCCCGGATAGGAGAGTTTGTGTTTTCTCTATGCATGGAGATTTTGTTACGAAATCCGCATATGATGCTTGCCTCCAACAGAGTCTGACAGCCCACAGTTGTCGTTCAATGTGTGATGACCGCTTAAATGAAAAATTCTGGAAGAGGCTTTGGGCGTTATCTCTACCTCCAAAAATTAATTTTTTTTCTCTGGAAGCTGGTGAGAGGTGTTCTACCTACATCGGAGGCCCTGCATCGGCGGTTTGGATTTGATCCTAGGCTTTGCTCGGCTTGTGGAGAGCATCTGGAATCTATTGATCATCTTTTTATTTCTTGTCAATTTGCTAAAACTGTCTGGAAGCTTGCAGGTATCTCATGGAGCGTTTTTTTGGCACCGAACGCTTCTATTACACATTGGTGGAATATTTTATCGTCTATGCATCCCCTTGGGGTGTTGAAAGACAGAATCATTTTTTCTTGTTTTATTTTATGGTACATATGGAAGGCTCGTTGTAATAGGCTGTTTAATTCTTTGTGTTGGTCCCCGGAGGATACTGCAAATTTAGCCAATGAGGCTTGGTTAGACTTCGAGCAGGCACACCATGAGGAGAGGGCTATCTCTAATTCTTTTTCTTCCTCTCCTGTCTTGCAGCGAACAGACCCACCCTTTGATGTGGTTAGGGCATATGTCGATGCAGCCTGGAAGCCTAGTTCATGTTCCGCTGGCTACGGTATTGGAGGCTTGGGCATCCCCGAGAGCTGAGGCTAGTTCCGTCTTTGCAGCGGAGGCTCAAGCTTTGCGTTGGTGCATCAAGAGATGCCTTGCTTTGGGAATTTCAAAGTTACTGTGTTTCACGGATAGCTTGACCTTAGCAAATTGTACTGAGTCTGGTCAACCCCCCCCCTTTTGACTCTGCTACTACTGTACAAGATATTAGACTGCTGATTTCCTGTTTCGACTCATGCCACATTTTGTTTTGCGGAAGAGAAAGCAACAAGTTGGCTCATAATCTTGCTGCTTTCTCTTTCAAATCTGATGTGGGGGTCTTTTGGCATGGTTGTATTCCGGTATGGTTTTGTAACACCTAAACACTTTTTTATTAATGAATGCTTTCGTCGTTGGGGAAAAAGAAAAAAAAAAAAAAAACCTCTTACACACAGAAAAAAAATTGTGTGAAAATATATTATGTAAAAAGGATCAAAAATAAGGGGTGGCGGGTCAGAAGGACAAAATAAAATACAAAATTGAAAAAAAGGACAAGAAAAATATAGTGTTACTACAGCAACATGTAGTAACATGCGCGTTTTTGTTCTTCTCAACCATTATATTTTTTTCTTGTCCTTTTTCCTCATTTTAGATTAAAAACTGTCATCCACAACCTTAAAAATAAAAAGTTTTAATATATACTATTTAGTACAATTTATTTTTTAAATGATACAAAATATACACACAGACACTTAAGATTTTAGATGATGAAGTTCATGATATTATTGATAACATTCATACTGCATACATGAGGTTTTCCAGATTACATATATTAGCCATTGTGCCTCTTTCTTATCTAGAATCTTACTACCTAGATTCTTGTGTCTATAACAACGAGATAGACACATGTCCATGCTTCTAGTGTAACACCTGGACTACAAGGAAAAGACAATACTACCCTTACAACATTATTTTCTCAACACCCCTCTCAAACTAAATGGGATGGATACCACATTGAGTTTGCTTCTAAACCCATGGAACTGAACTGGAGGTAATGCTTTAGTCAAAACATCTGCAATCTGTGCATCACTTGGAACATAGGCTATCTTCATCTCCTCATTGATGACTTTGTTTCTTATGAAGTGAACATCTATCTTTATATGCTTGGTTATAGCATGATAGACATGATTATGTGCTAAGGTCTTTGCGCACCATCTTTGTCACACACCACGTAGCAGGAGTAGATTGATCACTGATGTGCATCTCTTTAAGTAATTGTGTCAACCAAGTCACTTCTGCTGCTAAGTTTGATAAGGCTCTGTATTCAGACTCGGTGCTGGATCTGGCTACAACATTTTGTTTCTTTGAACTCCATGAAACTAAGGAGGCTCCCAGATAAACACAGTAACCACCAAAAGACTTTCTGTCAGAGGGTGAGCAGGCCCAATCTGCATCTGAAAATCCAGTCAGGTTCAGTCCTCCATCATTTTTGAAGTGCCCCTGTACCCTAATGTCCCTTTCACATATCTCAAAAGCCTTTTCAAGGCTTGCCAATGAACATTAGTTGGATTTTGCATAAACTGACTTAAGTAGTTAACCGAGTAGGCAAGATCTGGTCTGGTACATGTAAGAAACTGAAGTCCACCAATGGCACTTCTATATATTGTTGGATTGGACAGTGGTTCTCCTTCATCTGGACTGAGGTGTGTTCCAGCTGTCATAGGAGTAGGACTTGGCCTTAGATGCTCCACATGCAGTCTCTGAAGCAGTTGAGCTGCATAGAGTTCTTGTGACAAGTAAAGCCCGGTTGAATCTCTCTTGGCTTGCATACCCAGAAAATGAGCCAGTGGTCCCAAATCTTTCAATGCAAATTTGGAGTTTAGTGCAGCAATGAACACAGTCACATCAGCCTGATGATTACCTGTCACTAATATATCATCCACATACATAAGAACATACATCACATGATTATTTTCCCTGTAGGTGAACCAGGAAACATCAGAAACAGATTGTTTGAAACCCCAGCTCAGCATTTGTTGTCTTAAGGCCTCAAACCATGCTCTAGGAGCTTGCTTGAGACCATATAGAGCCTTTTTTAACCTGCAAACATAGTTAGGTCTACTAGGATCAATAAAGCCCTCAGGTTGAGGCATATACACTGTCTCAGTCAAAGGGCCATTTAGAAAGGCATTATTAATATCTATTTGATTTATTTTCTAGTTCAGAGAGACAGCAACTGCCATGAAAACTCTAATAGTTGAGGTTTTTGCCACAGGACTGGATGTGTGTATGAAATCCGCACCATATGTTTGATGAAAGCCTTTGGCTACCAACCTTGCTTTGTGCTTTAAGACAAACCCATCAGGATTCATTTTCAATTTTAATATCCACCTATTCCCCATCAAATGTTGGTCAGAGTGTGGAGGGACCAACTCCCATGTATTGTTCTTCATCAAGGCTTTGAACTCATCATTCATACCCAGTCTCCACTCAGGCTTGACCAAGAGCTTCTGACACCTTTGTAGGTTCAGAAAGGTGAGTGGCTAGGGTGTTTTGAGTGATAGTGGTAGAGTAGACTTTGGGTTTATAGATTCCACTTTTGGACCTAGTTTGCATAGCATGGCCAGTTGGAGCAGGTCTAGTAGGAGGTTCTGTAGTCACGGAGTTTTGGTTATTAGGCAGATCAGTGGTTTCAGTGGTAGGACTGGATGAATGTGAGGTTGCCATAGGAGTAGTAGGACTCTCATGAGTGTCTGTAGGCCAGTGAACATCTGGTGTGGGGGAATATGGCACAGATGTGTGTGATGGAGAAGGATCATAGCATTCACCCGTGAAGGGAGAGGAATGAATACTGACAGAGTCCTGTTCTGTGGTTTTAGTTGTCTGTGGTGTTGTTGTGAGATCAGGATTGGTGTTTGTGGGTTGAGACAGAGAAAGAACAAATTGACTGATAATGGCAGGATCTATAACAGTTGATCTATTGGGGCCTTGGTTAAATCCTCTGAGAAGGGAAAGCTGTTCTCATTAAAGGTAACATCCCTAGATATATAGATTCTTCCAGTTTGGTCAAGACACCTATACCCTTTGTGATTAGGACTCAACCCTAGGTTGACACATTTATTAGTGTGAAACCTGAATTTGGTATTGTGATATGGTCTGAGATTAGGAAAACATGCACACCCAAATACTTTGTACTTTAGATAGTCTGGCTTTCTTTTATGGAGGGTTTCATAGGGTGACTGATTCTTTAGGACAGGAGTAGGCAGGTCATTAATTATAGAGACAGATTCCACAAAGCTGTCCCACCAGAATCTTAAAGGAAGAGATGCCTGGGCCAATAATGTTAACCCCATTTCTGCAATGTGCCTATGTTTTCTTTCTGCCCTTCCATGTTGCTCATGAGCATGGGGACAAGGATGCTTAAATTGTATTCCATGCTTTTTAAGGACTGGTTCAAAGACTCTTTACTCCCCCCAGTTTGATTGCATCCATGTTATGGTAGTCCCAAGTTGGTTTTGAACAAGAGTTTTAAATTGGATGAAGGCAGATAGGGCATCAGATTTGGCTTTTAAAGGATAAATGTTCGGTAAAAACACGTTTTAATATTTATAATACCGACACACCCCAAGTATAAGGATCTGTAGTAAAGGATGTTATCGGGTCGTCCTAAGGGAATGGAATGTTTATCGAATTCAAGTATAAATCTATATCGATTATGTCACAATTATCTATCTACTAAGGTTGAAACTAACTAAAACCTAAACCTAAGAATTAAAACTAAAGCAGAATAAAAACAAGCGAAAATAAGAAAACAGAAGAGCGGACGGCGTTCACTAAAGTGAACGAGCGTCTGACTATGAATCGAAGCAGAAAAATGCAGGAAAACAGCAGGAAATTAGGGTTTATAAAACTAGAACTTAAACTAAACTTAATCTAAACGATTTGATTCAAGCAATTAAAGGAAAACACAGCGAGGCAACGAATCCACCCATCAACAAACAACCCCCAACTAGATGGTGATCTAAAGACATAGTTTTTAGTAGTGATTTTTCACGAAGTTGACTAAATTTCTTTAATCAAGTTTCTAAGGTTTCGTTTATCTTTTCAAACAAACTAAACATGCAATCAAAACGAAATCACGAGATTGTTTCCAAACTCTTACTCAACTAATCATGCATAATCTCTTAAAACACAATTAATTGCATTACTTTGAACAAAAGAGAACTTAAATAATATACTTTCATATAATCATTCAAGCATAAAATAAACTTAGATCGTTTCATCAAACCTTAATTCAACAAAACTTAAACAATACAAAACAGATCCAAAGTAATGAAAAACTATGAATTAACTCACTACTCATCTAGTATCGAACTCCTCTAGTTGGTTGTGTTGTTGATGAGCTTCCTCCGTCGACTCACTGCAAGGTTTCTAGCCAACAATCATGTTGGACAAGATTGTTGGATTGGAGAAGTTCATCTCTGTGTAAAAGTGGTTTTGGGGCGCAGCTTTTGGTGAAAATGGCGATCTCAATGTTGTGTAAAAATATCCCCCTTAGGGTTGTGCTGCTGCTGTATTTATAGAGTGCTAAGTCGGTTAGGGTTTAAGTCGGCACCGGACGCAAATCATCAAAATGGACGCCGTCTGGAATTCCCGAGACAATGATTAAACGCTTCGTTCGCATCGCGGTGAACTCTCTGTATTGATTTTATGCCTTTGAACGCCCGTTCGAATTCATGGACGCTCGTCCATCATGAACGGAGACTGAACGCTCGGCTGGACTGCTTGGGATCGGATTTCTTCATCTTTATCCATTGTTCTTCAAGCCAATTCCAACTTTATCTCTTGTAATTCGAACTTGAGCTTCATTTATCCTCTTTAGCACTCGAAATTAAGCCTCCTAAAGGATAAATAAACATTGCAAAATGTAGTAAAACTCAAATAATAATAATTCCATTAATTTAACACATAAAATAATCAATTTTGCAAATAACCATATTAAAATCACCTTCACTTAATAATCACACTTAAACCCTCAATTCTTATGTAAATTATGCAAATGTGGGGAAAATAATAACGAAATAAACCCTTAATAATCATATAAAAATAGCCTTAACAATAAATCCATACAAACCTAGACCATTCATCAATAAAATGTATGTAGTACTGATAACCATAAGTAGACTTGATGGGAGCAGGGCCCCATAAGTCTGAGTGTATCAGGTCAAGAGCTGACTGAGCATGACTTTGAGATGTGTTATAAGGAAGAGAATGACTTTTACCATATTGACAAGCGTCACAAAAAGAGAAATGATCATTAACAGAAATATCAACTTGATTCAAAACAAGATTCAATACAGGTTTAGAAGGATGACCCAACCTTCTATGCCATACATTTCTATCTTTATTAAAACTGACAGAACCAACTAGAGCAGTACATTGACTGGACTTAACAAGAGATGAACTAAAGGCTTCTTGTTGATCTTTGGAGTGAAGGGAGATCATGTGGCTTTATGGAAGAGTCTTGGTACTGGGAGAGGTTGACAGCTGGTACAAGCCATTCCTAAGAGCTCCTATTTGCACCAGTCTCTTGGTTGTTTTGTCCTTGACATAACAAAATTTCAAATTCAACAATTACAGGCAAATCAGAGGTAAGCTTAGACACACTGACAAGATTTTTAGTCATATTAGGTGTATGTGTGTGTTGTTTAGGGCAGGTAAGTAGCAGGTACCAATATGAAGGATGGGGATTAACTCACCATTTCCTACCACCAAGGAGTCAGAACTCGAATAGCTAGCACTGAGATGGAGATTGTTCAAATCTGAAGTGATGTGGTTTGTGGCCCCACTGTCCATGTACCAGGCTGGATCAGCAGCAGTCTGTGGAGAGGCAACAAAGGCCATGCTAGGTCGTGTGTTACCAGATCCATTTGAACCATTAGAACTTGGAGGGACAAAGTCCTGCTCAAATCTGTGCCAGCATTCGATCAATGTGTGTCCTGTCTTCCCACAGAGTTGACACACAGGCCTATTTCTAGAGTTTGTACCTGCTCCTCGTCCACCTCTGCCTCCTCTATTTCTTCCACCTTACCTCTGCCAAAGTTTGAGTTTAAGTTTCTGCCACTAGCATTTTTTGGTCTCGTTTGTTGATTGGTAACCAAGTGAGCACCAGGGCCAGTAATATCACTCTGTCCAGATGGATTAAACCTTGCAATGAGTCTTTCATGAGTGATTAACTGAGACTGCACATCTTGCCATGACGGTGATCCAACTCTTGCTGTGAGGTTGACAATGGCTGATTCATACTCCCTGTCTAATCCACCAAGAGTAGCCAAGATTAACTCAGCTTTGGACACAAGATATCCTGCTGCTGCTAGATTGTATGCATATGACTTCATTTGAGCAAGGTAATCTGGCATTGATTTAGCACCTTTAGTAGCCCTGGCCATAGCACTTTTGAACTCAAGCATTCTTGCTTCTGCCTGACTATTGAACAGATTTTCCAAGGTTACCCATATATCTCTGGCTGTGGAACATCCAACAACTTCATGTAAAGCCTGCTCTGTCATAGAGCTCATCCACCATCCCATCAGCAATTGATCACTCAGATCCCATTCTTCCTGGGTCTGGACACGTTGAAATAGAGACAGGGACAGTCCAAGTAGTGAAGACTCAGCTGATCTTGGATTGTTCCCAAGACATGGTTTTCAAGTCTGTGGCCTCGAATAATTGAGAGAACAATAGATTTCCACAAGTGATAGTTTGAACGGTCCAGCTTAACATTGCATGTCTGATTCACATTACTAGTAAATGGCAGTGGACTAAGATTTCCGGATCCAAGCTGTCCCAGACTGGGAATTGTAGGAATAGAAGGATAAGCACTGACCAATGTTGGATTGATTTAGCTGGGAATGGTAATCTCAGGCCTCCCATAACTTACTCCAGGATTCACAGGAAGTCCGGTGAAGTTCAAACCGATCCCAGAGATCCAATAGTGACTCCTGGAACATGCCTGATGTTTGTAGAGGCAGCGGCTGAAAATTGAACCTCAGTGTTGATCGGTGCTCCGGTGGTTGCAGCGGAAGCTGGAGTAGAGATGTCTCCGGCTGACTGTGCTGAGTCCATAGCTGTTGATCCATCCATCGAACCTTGCTCCGATACCAACTTAAGATTTTACATGATGAAGTTCATGATATTATTGATAACATTTCATACTGCATACATGAGGTTTTCCAGATTACATATATTAGCCATTGTTCCTCTTTCTTATCTAGAATCTTACTACCTAGAGTCTTGTGTCTATAACAACCAGATAGACACATGTCCATGCTTCTAGTGTAACACCAGGACTACAAGGAAAAGACAATACTACCCTTACAACATTATTTTCTCAACATAGACCATTCTTTAACGCAATAAGACTCGAACCCGAAACTACTAATCAAATGCCACAATAATTACCAGCGGACACATATTTCATACAAGCACATGGTACCATAAAGCATCTCATTAAAAGTGATGATTTCAAACCCCATATAAGAGAAAGTGCTAGGTGTTTCATGTTTGTAATAAATTTGGATGACAGGATGAGAGATGCACTGATGCATAACGTTGATGCGACTAGTCTACAGTCACTGGTTCCAACCCCATATAAGAGGAAGTTATTATGTGGTGCGGGAATTTAAGGGTGAAGTGACGGGTGAAACGATCAAAACCACACAGTTTAAATACATAATAAAACTGTGTGGTGTGGAGGCTGCCACATGGTGTCTCCGCACCGTGTAGAGACACCACACAATAATCTCCCCATATAAGATAAGTGTGGTTGAAAGGGAAATATTTATGTGGTAACTTTATTCATGTTGAGTTACCGTATGATTCGATATCTGGGAAGCCATCAGGGGAAGTTTTTATCAATATTTTCATATGCATTGAAGTGACGAGAGGAATGATCCAACCACACAGTTTGAATCTAGTTTAAAAACAGATGGTCTCAGTGATGCCACACGTGTCTCCACATCGTGTAGACATACTACTAAAACCCTCCCGGTCATTAAAGGGTAATTCGACCCTAGTCATTCTATTTGCACCGTTCTCACACATGGATAATTTTAAAACACACAATTTAAATTTAAATTAAAACTTTTTGGTTACTCCTCAAATAGAGTCACAATGAAAAAAAAAACTTCCCGTTGCTAGATAAATATTTCATGGGTTGAACTGAGAGATTTTATGGTGCAACGGTTGTAGAAAGGTTATACCAAGTGGCATACATTAGAGCCTCTCATTTTTACTCTCTTTCACATAATACACTTTTATCGTGTGTGAGAGGTTAAAAATGAGTGGTTTTAATGTATGCCACTTGATAAAACCTTCCTACAACGGTTGTATTTTAAAATTTCACGGGTTGAACTAGTGTGTGCCTTTTTTTTTTTTTTTTTTTTTTTTTTTTTTTTCTCTCTCCTTGAAAGCGACCTGTCTATGTTGATAAGTCATTCATTGGAAATCGGTAGATTTTTGTGAATCTTGATTTTTTTTAGGTGCATGGTGCTCGTACGAAGTAAAAGATATTAAATTTATCTTAGAAATGTTACAATGATAAATAAAATGACACAATTCATACAATATAAATTTTTATAATCGATTATTATACATAATATATTGCTCGATTATGTAGGTTTTTCACAATAATAAATACTGTAAAAGTAAGAAACAATTCTAGAAACAACCAAATTGAAACAATATATGAAGAGATATATCGTACATGGTGACAATTTAATTAATATTCTTCCACATAATACATTTTTATTATGTGTAAGATATATTTACAATAAAAGCTGGAAATATACGTAATTTGATACAATTTTCAGAAAATTGTACTATTTTGAGTTTTTTCATCATGATTGGTCTTAGATTAATCAATATACCATAAACAATAAACAATGTTGTAGAATCATGTTGTGTTAATGGTTGTATCATTAATTTACAGAAACTCGACCAATTTAATCATGTGCTAGGAACCAGATTTTCTTGATTCTTTTCCGCTCAGATGTATAGATCATGTTTTAGTTGTTATAATAATACTTCTCAAAAAGTAAATCGTATTATTGGTTGTATCAATTTTAACGTGGTCTAAGAATGTATGGTTTGAGGGGTGTACATGGAACGGTTTTTCAGTCTTACTCACTTTTGAAACCAAACTATTTTTTACGGTTTTAAAATTTACAAACCAAAACAAACAATAACTAGTTAAAACCAATTTATTCGGTCTGGTTCGGTTCAACTTGGTTTTGTTTTTTTTTTTAATTGTCAATTATGATATATTTAGAAAGATGTCAAGATTTTAGAATTATAAAAAAAAAAAATGGCAAAAAAGACATTTCACTAGTGAAAGTGAAAATTATAGTGAATTACGTTGGTTCTGTGTTGAAAATTAACGTAATTCACTTTCACTTTCACTAATAAAATGTCACTTTTGACAAAAATCTTTTCTTATAATCTCTTTTGTCTGACATCTTTCATATCAAGGTTTCTTGGGACCTTTAACCTTGTTTTTTCCCGGTTTTTTCGTCTTCCCCACCTTTTCTATAAAATCAAGTAAAATGTTTTACATTAACTTTTCATTTGTTTATTGGTTAAATTTCATCATCAAAAAAATAAAATTTACAGGGATATATTTTTTTCGTGGATTGTAAATTTGTAATTAGTCGTGTCCATATATATATATATATATATATATATATATATATATATATATATATATATATATATATATATAACGTCTAGTTTATATTTTTGTAGGCCAAAATCAAATTGTTTTTTATATAAAACAACCAAAAAAAGAGCATGATATATCTTTTTCTTGTTTGAACCATTTTGGTTCGATCGAACGAATTAGTTTCCGGTTATTGTGTTCTCCCTCTATTTATTGAGTAAATAGAGGCTTTAATCCCCTATCTTTCTCAAAAAGGAGGAACTTAGATGCCGTTTGTTAAATCTGAAATCTGAAATCTGAAGTCTGAAGTCTGAAGTCTGAAGGAATTAAGTAACTGAATTATTTAAGTGCTGAAATTGAGTAGACTGTTTGATAACTCCATATATTGCAAACTAAAAAATCTTTGGTTTTACACTTTTATCTGGTACATAATAAAATTAGTTTAGACTATTTGATAAAATTATGTATTTGAAATATGAAAAAAAATATATTGTATTGGTTTTTACGGCAAGAAAATATTTACTACTTACCTATTCAAATATATTCAAAACATATGATTCAATATAACAATTATTATTATTTTGATGAAGTTATTATTATTATTATTATTATTATTTTATATTTATACTGTAATTTACATTTCATAAGTTTCAAAAAAATTACATTTCATGAGAAAAATATATAGTAGTATTAAACAATGATGGTAAAGGAACGTTGGAATATTATGTGATACACATTTGAGACTAGTAATAATGGAAATAAATGATGAACAATGGGAACATGGGTAATGATGATACGGGGTTTCACTCCTCCACGTGGAATAATCTGAGTGGCCCAAATTGGCGCGTGTGGAAAGTCAATAATAAATACGGTGGCATCAGATCGATACGATATGTGCCAGAAGAGATTGCAGTTACCGACAGATTCCACAAGTATCCAACCTCGATTACCCAGGTCGGTAGAGTTCGAATCGACACCAACGCTCACGGCCCGGATCCCCAGGCCCATATCCAGCAGGTTACTTGGGCAGGGAGGCAAGGCCCATTTAAGGGTAGTTATGTCAATAGACAAAGACCGCCTACATTTTAGTAAGGCGAAGGTGAGACTAAACCTATAAATACATCACTCCAGAACTACGTAAGGCTTGATTCTGGACATTACACAGAGACGTAGGCAATCCAAGATACATTCTTGGACTCAATTTCTAAAACACCTAAAAACACCACCTTTCCTAAATAGTACAGCCATTCGATCCCTTTACAGCTCACCCTTAGATTACACGTGGCCTGTTATTCCGGTGGTGCATTATTTAGCATCGTCATTTGGCGCTAGAAGGAGGGCCTTCTACCGGTGAGTTGGTAAAGAAATCGCGATGGCTCCACCAGCAAGGAAGAAACCGACAACCAGCAAGAACATGCAGGTCGAAGAACATGCGGAAATAGATCCAGCAGGGGTTCCATCTCAGATTCAAGAGGTACCCACTGGATCTAGGGCCGTAGTTGCAGATCCACCCAGACCTCAGCTTCCCCCTCAGCTGCAGGATATGGCCGATCACTTGGCGTCTTTAGATGAGGACGCCCTGAAAAGGGTGGTGGCGTCGGCATTTATCGGTAAGGGAATCTGCAATCCTCCTGAAGAACACTTGTTAGACCCACCGGGTCGTAAGGAGATCGATAATGCTAGGGGAAAGAGGACTGTCGACCCTCAAGAAGAATGTGAGGAAGGCGCAATTGAAATTAGCGTGACTAACGGCCGCAGACATCCTGAACAAGAAAGGCAACAGCGTCAGGTCGAGGAAAGCATACGAAACGAGTTCAACCGCATCGTGGGGAAAGATCAGCCAACTGAATGGCTTGAGTCGCCATTTAGCCCTGAGATCGAGATATATACGATGCCCGAATCATTTAAGCCACCCAAGATGGAACCTTATGACGGTACTACGGACCCAGAAGACCATCTATATCGATACATATCTCTGATGAGGTTGAGAAACGCCAATGACGCCATGAAGTGTCGAGCTTTCGATACGTTGCTCACAGGTCGAGCTCGGGAGTGGTTTCATAAGCTACGTCCCGGGTCGATCTCAAGCTTTTTACAGTTGGGACAGAAGTTCAGAGATGCCTTCATTGGGAACAAGAAGTTCCATCTTAGTGCTACCCACCTTATGAACATCAAGCAGGAGAAAGGAGAATCGACCATTGATTTCATGAGACGTTTTAACCTTGAAGCAATGAAAGTGCATAACGCCAGTGACGCACTGCAGGTTAATGCTTTTGTTGGGGGTCTCAGAAATATGAAGTTGTATGATAAATTGTCTAAGAAGATGCCAAATGATATGGACGAATGTGTGAACATAGTCCATAAGTTTTGCCAAGGTGAGTGAGGCGCAAGCGCCTCGCACACCATTTCACTTGGCCTCAATTCAAGAACGACTCGAAGCCGGACCAAGCGGTCACCTAGTGGGTCGGAACGAGGAAAGCAAGTCCAACGTTTTTGACCGGTTGACAGCCCCGATCTCAAATCGGATTGGAAAGAAAGGGAATCTAAAAGAACGAGATTTTATACCCCTCAACCGGTCTCGGGGAGAGGTATTGGCTATTATGATCAAAAGGAACATTGCTCGAACGCCTAAGCCAATGTCCAAAGACCCAGAGAAAAGGAAAAACACCCACAAATATTGTGATTATCACAGAGATGTCGGGCATGACACAGAGGAATGCTTCGATCTGAAGAGAGATATTGACGCCTGTATCCAAGAGGGCCGATTGGACGAAGTGATTGACAGGTCAGAAAAGGACGAGCCCAAGGGCCGTCGAGAGTATAAGAGGAAATCTTATAATGGAAAGAAAGATCGATCCCCACGTCGTGACAATCGAAGCCGTCGAGACAGGTCATCCGAGCCGGCTTACCGAGACAATCGCCGGGATGACCATCGAGAAGATAAGAACCGAGACCCTCATCGAGATAATCGCGTTGGATACGACGTTAACACAATTGTTGCAGAGCATGAATCAGATAGACCTCGATCCAGTCGGTCTTCTTCAGATAACTCTAGAGACCCAAAGAAGCTGAGATTCACGACAGAAGTGGGGAATGGGCCCAAAGATGACATTCCGAGATCCCACAGTCATAGCGAAGGGTTGGTAATCGAAGCAGTGATAAGTCGGGGTCGGATCAAAAGAGTTTGTGTTGATAGTGGAAGCGCTGTAAATATCCTTTATTACTCGGCCTTCAAAGCTATGAGGTTGAAAGATGAAGACATCATACCGTTATCTACCCCTCTATTTGGATTCACAGGACAGGCCATCCACCCTGTTGGTTCGATTAAGTTGCTGACTACTGTTGGAGACGGAGAGAAGGGCCGAACGATGGAGATGACATATGTCGTAGTCAAGGCCCCATCGGGCTATAACGCCATATTAGGCCGACCTGCTCTCTATGATCTCAGAGCCATCATCTCGACATTTCACAACAGCATGAAGTTTCCCACTTGGTATGGAGCCCACGAGGTGAAAGGGGATGTCGAGGTGGCAAGGAACTGCAGTTTGGTCACGGTTAAAGGGAAAGGAGTCGGGCAAGTTCTGGTGGAAGAATTGATACCCGAAGAAGAAGAGGATAGAAGCTGGATCTCTGTCGATCCGACAGAAGAGATTCGAGTGTGGAAGGAAGAAGAAGGACAAGGAGTCCAAATCGGGAAGTGGATTCCACACCCCGACAGGAAAGCCTTGGTCGATCTCCTAGAGGAATATCGAGATGTTTTTGCATGGAAGGCAAATGATATGCCTGGCCTATCGGCGGACGTAGCAGTACATCGACTCAACGTCGACCCAAAGAAGAAGCCGGTACGGCAAAAGAAAAGAAACCTTGCTCCTGAGAGAAAGGAAGCGGTAAGGAAAGAAGTTGACAAGTTGTTAACGGCTGGGATTGTGAAGGAGGTTTTCTATCCGGATTGGCTGGCCAATCCGGTGTTGGTTAAAAAGCCCGATCAGAGGTGGCGAATGTGCGTCGACTTTACCGACCTTAATAAAGCCTGCCCTAAAGATTCATATCCTCTTCCCAAAATTGATCAGCTGGTCGATTCGACTCTAGGATTTGAAGTTTTCGGTTTTCTCGATGCGTATAGGGGGTATTATCAAATCTTCATGGACCCCAAGGACTCGGAAAAAACCGCGTTTATCACTGAATTTGGTACGTTTTGCTTTGTAACGATGCCGTTTGGTCGGAAAATTGCAGGGGCCACTTATCAGAGGGCCGTCAATAAAATCTTTGGAAGACAGATAGGTCGAAACATGGAGGTTTATGTTGATGATTTATTGATCAAGAGCAAGTCAATGGGACAGTTTCTGGTCGATGTCAGAGAGGTCTTCGAAGTGTTGCGGGCCGCGAAAATGAAGCTCAATCCAAAGAAATGCACGTTTGGAGTCCGATCGGGAAAGTTTCTGGGGTACATGATATCGAAAGATGGTATCAGAGCTAACCCGGATAAAATCGAAGCCCTTAAAAGCATGCCCGCACCTCGGAATGTCAAAGAGGTGCAAAGGTTGACAGGTCGGATGGCGGCTCTCAACCGTTTTTTGTCGATATCAGCACAGAGAGCCTTACCTTTCTTCAAGATTCTGAAAAAGGCTAGTCCGTTCCGATGGGATGGGGAGTGTCAGAAGGCGTTTGACGATTTGAAAGAATATTTATCTAATTTACCGACGCTGTCCTCACCTCGGGATGGAGAGAAGCTCTTAGTTTATCTAGCAGTCTGTGAGGAAGCGGTAAGCGCTGTTTTAGTTCGAGAAGGGGATCTGGGACAAATCCCAATCTATTTTGTCAGCAAAGCCCTACATGGTGCAGAGGTCAGGTATACTCCTGCGGAGAAGTTAGCGTTGAGTTTGGTTCATGCGTCGAGGAAGTTGAAGCCATACTTCCAAGCACATCCCATCGCTGTGGTTACTGACCAACCGTTGAAACAAATCTTGGCAAAGCCCGAGACATCGGGTCGATTGGCCAAGTGGGTTGTCGAGCTAGCGGAGTACGACATCGAATTCCTGCCTCGGACAGCCGTGAAAGGTCAAGCTCTGGCGGATTTCATAGCCGAAGGATTGTCGATTCAATTGGAGCAAGATAAACAGTCATCGGAAGAACAGTGGACCATTCATGTTGATGGTGCCTCGAGTAAAGAATGAGCTGGAGCTGGATTGTTGTTAGTTAGTCCGAAAGGGGAAGAGTTCCCCTATGCACTTCGTTTC
The DNA here is from genome assembly GCA_026214975.1 of Gentiana macrophylla. NCBI lineage: Eukaryota > Viridiplantae > Streptophyta > Magnoliopsida > Gentianales > Gentianaceae > Gentiana > Gentiana macrophylla. The sequence continues at coordinate 238,297 of JAOBSW010000446.1, forward strand.
GAATTCAAGGCAACAAACAATGAAGCAGAGTACGAGGCAATGATTACGGGTTTAAGGCTAGCATCGAGGTTGGGGGTCGAGAACCTGCTGGTGTACAGTGACTCTCAACTCGTAGTGAATCATGTGCGAGGCGAGTATGAGGCTAAAGAAGAATCCATGAAAAGTTATCTGAAAGTCGTTCAGGGACTGATATCAAAATTCAAAACAGTTCGTATCGAGCAAGTCCCTCGAAGTGAAAACAAACGAGCAGATGCGTTGTCTAAATTGGCATCGAATTTTAAGTCAAAGAGGAAAGTTCTGGTGGAGATGTTGGCAGAACGAAGCTATAACGAAGTCGATGTACAACCAGTGGTGCAAGGATCGACCTGGATGGATCCAATAGCGTTATTCTTAAAGGATGGAATTCTCCCATCCGATAAGTCCCAGGCAAGGAAAGTCAGGCTACAAGCCTCGAGGTACGCCCTTTTCGACTATGTACTTTATCGAAAATCTTTTGTAACACCCTGGATGCGATGCGCATCGGAAGATGAGGGGGCTTACCTTCTCGAGGAAATACATCGAGGAATTTGTGGTAATCATTACGGAGCTCGGATGTTGGCGAGAAAATGCAAACTGGCAGGATATTTTTGGCCGTCTATGCAGAAGGATGCCAATCGATTGGTGATGAGATGCAAGGCTTGTCAGGTGCATGACGTGGTGACACACCGACAGGCACAAGAAATGAACGCCATCGAATCAGTATGGCCCTTCGATGAGTGGGGGGTCGATATAGTCGGACCTTTACCTCGAGCTCCTGGTAATTTCAAGTATGTAGTGGTCGCAGTGGATTATTTTACGAAGTGGGTCGAAGCTAAAGCTCTTACTGATATCAGAGCCCAGACCATCAAGAAATTTCTATGGGAGAACATTTTGTGCAGATTTGGCATTCCCAAGTATCTGATATCGGATAACGGAACTCAATTTCTAGACGATCGAGTGCAAGAATGGCTGAAAGAATTCAAGATAGAACACAGAACGACATCGGTGGCCGACCTCAGTCCAATGGGCAGGTCGAGCAAACAAACAGACAAATCAAGTTTGGGTTGAAGAAGCGGTTGGAAGACGAAGGTCGGGATTGGGTAGCTCAGTTACCCAGTATACTGTGGTCGTATCGGACGGCACCCAATTCGGCCACCCAAGAGACTCCTTTCGCTATGGCATATGGGTGCGAGGCTGTGATACCTGCAGAGATCGGACTGGCCTCACCTCGAGTTCTGGCGTATAACGTTGAAACAAACGCCACCGATCTGCGTCAAGAGAAAGATAACATCGAAGAGAAGAGGGAAACCGCGGCACGTCGGATGGCCAATTATAAAAGGAAGATCTCGCAGTATTACAATGCAAGAGTGAAGCACAAATATTTTCAAGTAGGGGACCTCGTGTTAAGAAAGAATGAAGCTAGCAGGCAGGACCCAATAGGCAAGCTCGAGCCGAATTGGGAAGGTCCATATAAAATCCTGAAGGTGCATCCTAAAGGGTCGTATCAATTGGGCAGGTCAGATGGCAGCACAGTGCCTCAAACTTGGCATGTCACCAATCTGAGAAAATACTATGTTTAGATTGCTTTCACTTTATAACATTTGCAATTTCGCTTCCTCAATTATTTGTAATGAGTCGACATGACATTTAATGCCTTTTGTTCGAGCAATTTTCTTTTTAAATTATTTTGTACTTATAAGCTCATGTAAAAAGAAAAGGGGAGCAGAAGGAAAACGCAGAATTCGACACGATGGAGTTAAAGCAAATAGTGAATAAAGCCAAGTCACTGACAATGCTTATATCACTTCCGAGCTACGAGCACTCGACATGATGAAGTTAAAATAAAATGGTGAAAAAAGCCAAGTCACAGACAATGCTTATACCACTCCCGACCTGCCTATAAGCCACGATGCGAGGCGGTCGGAATATCCCACGATGGATACCTAACTCGACCAGATCATAAGTACCTCGATGTGCGACAGTCGAGTAAGGATTTCGTAATTCGAGCTCCGACCAAATGCTAGGTCGACTCAGACCCAAGTGCATCACGAGTCATGTACTCATCCTGCACTTCCGGGGGCCAACAGGGGAATTAAGTCCAAAGGACTACACCCCATAAGGCAGTGTTGCAAGGGAATTAAGTCCAAAGGACTACACCCTAGACAAATGATCGATAAAACAAAGACATTCAATGGAAAAACATAGATTTAAATTGAAAAATCTAAGAGTGCAAATTGAAACAATGTCACAAAGTTTACAAGATCGAATCGAATAAGATAAAAGTTCAGTAAAAATCAATGAAGATTGCGGCAATAAAAGGAGATCGTCAAGAAGCTGGCTGATTTGAGGTGGAAGCGTTTGGGTCGATCTGCTCTTCCGACTCGACATTTTCCGCTCCATCACCTTCCAGGGAAGGGGTCACGTACTTCTCATACAGGGAGATACCGGTCTGGAATTCTTTGAAGTATCGCCCGTATCGAGGAATGGCCTCAGGATCATACAAGTAAGCCTTTTCAATGGTGGAAACCTCAAAGCTCGGGTCGACGGCCTTGACTTGGTCAATAGCCATGGTAAAACCACCCTTCATGCCCTGGGTCATCAGCAACGTCAGGTCGTCTTCAAGCTCTCTTGAAGCCAAGAAGTCCCGCTTGGCGGTTTCCACTCGAGTTGTTAAATCATCAAGGAGGGACTGAACGTTGGTACGAGCTTTGATTGCTTCTGCCAGTTCGGTTTTCGTCTCCTCGAGCTCCGACCTCACCTGCGCCAGCTCCGACCTCACCTTCGCCAACTCAGCATCTCTAACGGATACATCTTTGCGGACTTTCGACAGTTCATCTCGGGAGGCAGCCAAATCAGATTCAAGCTTGGCACGTCGCTCATCGAGCTTATTGATTTTAGCCTTCTGCTTCTCGATGTCGGATGTCAACTGGGTTATGGTCTCCTTCTGCTCCTCCATAGCAGCCGATGGAGACTCGATCTTGCTTATAGCCACCTTGGTCGTCAACCGAGCCTACGAAGACAGTAAGGTTAATTCGAGACCCAAAATCGACAAAAAGTTTAAAAAGTCACTAAAAAGAGTGGAGACTTACCGCTCGGATAATTTTCAAGTGATACTCACTTAGCTCCTCGGGGGTCATGGCCTCCATCTCGGCAAGGCTCATGGCAGGGAGAGCCTCGACCCCGCCTGAAGTTTGAGGTGGAAGATTCCGAGCCTCTTTTCCGATCCCATGCCTTGCAGCAGTTGTCTTTAGTCGTTTCCTCGGAACGAGGTCCGCATCGGGCTGCTCTGTCATCTGGGCATCGTCGGGTTGTCCCCTCAGAATATCCGACGTCGATGTAGGAGTGGGGGCTCGAGCCGGGGTCCTTTGACCCCCAGAGGCTATGTTGCTAGATACTGGAGCCTGGGTCGGAGTCTTCGACCTGATACCGGCGAGCTCCTGGATTTTCTTCGGGTCGGTAGTTTTGGGGTCAGGCATCTTGCCCAGAGCGTCCATCCTGGAGAAGTGGTCCACTGCAAGCAGAGAAAATTCGATATCAGTACACAGTCAAAGATACAGAAATTTGATGAGTATAGCAGGTTGACAAAGTGAATGAAAATCCTACGTAAAATCCGAACATCCTCATCGAGTTCGAGGTAGGCACCCGGGCCAGCCGTCTCGATATCAGCGAAAGGGTATAAAGAACGCAGATTTCGGGTCGCGACATCGGGATGGGCGATCTCGAGGGTCCCACATCCAGCCGGAACATCAGAGTCAAGCCTATCATGACATTTCTGGGGTCTTTTATACCAAGTGTGGACGTCGATGTCTATCAATCCGTGTCGGATGAAGAAAAATTGAGGTTTCCACTCGCTATGAGACGAGATCCCCTTTCTCATGAATTCCGACGCCAGAGCACGCTTCTGAAATGTGTACCACCCTGCCTCCTGTAAACTCGACAGGGAATAGTACTGACGGAACAAGCGAACCGAGAACTCGACCTTGGCGATTCGACACGCCAGCACGAATCCCATGACGCTCCTAACCCCATTTGGAGCAAGTTGTGGGACACTGATCCTGTAGTGTCGAAGGACCTCTATGAGACACGGATCGAAGGGGAATCTTAACCCCTCTTTCAATTGCGCCTCGTATATGGCGCAGAACCCAGGGGGGGTCGCATGCGAATTGATATTGACCATGTGACACTTTAATGTTGTCAGATGAGTATGGGATTCCATATCTCGAACAAATCGCCTTGGCTTTCTCTTGAGTTAGATTTGACACACATCCATACGGTCCTTGGCCCTGCATTCTGGTTTTGCGTTTGGCGACGGGTCGAGAAGGTCCAACGGGTCGAGGAGATGTCTCCTGCTCTTCCCCCTCTTCTTCTTCTCCGGCTGCTCTCTCACCGGAAGCGATTGGATGCTCAGAAACCGTTTCCTCCGTCGATTCTGCTTCGATTTCAACAATTTCCTCTCTGTTCTGGGAGTCACTATCGCTACTAGACATGGACTTGGGAAGAAGATGCAAGAAGAAAAAACAAGAAGAAAAAATTTGAGTAAGATTAGGGCTTACTTGAATTTTCGCTAAAGCGAGATTTGCGAAGTTTATAATGGCGAATGAGAAACCCCAAGGTCTTGGACTCTTATATGCTTGTCAATCTTCTAAATGATTTGAAAGGGCGAAATTGGGGGCAGTTATAGGTTTTGAAACACGGTTTTCAAGGATAGTGGGCTGACAAAATACTTCGTTTCTCGCACTCATTAATGATGGTACAGCGTGACGTCAGCCTGACGATAGCCTACATCGGCTAGTATGACAGCTGTATTCCCGCCTAAAGAAGACCACGTGTCAAAAAGGTTTTTCAAAATTTCAGATCCGACATCAGCAACTCGAGATGAGCTTCCCTCCGATCTGGGGGGGCTTATGATGATACGGGGTTTCACTCCTCCACGTGGAATAATCTGAGTGGTCCAGCTGGCGTGTGGGAAAGTCAATAATAAATACGGCGGCATCAGATCGATACGATATGTGCCAGAAGAGATTGCAGTTACCGACAGATTCCACAAGTATCCAACCTCGATTACCCAGGTCGGTAGAGTTCGAATCGACACCAACGCTCACGGCCCGGATCCCCAGGCCCATATCCAGCAGGTTACTTGGGCAGGGAGGCAAGGCCCATTTAAGGGTAGTTATGTCAATAGACAGCACCGCCCTACATTTTAGGGCAGAAGGTAGACCTAAACCTATAAATACATCACTCCAGGAACTACGTAAGGCTTGATTCCTGGACATTACACAGGATACGTAGGCAATCCAAGATAAATTCTTGGACTCAGCCCTAAAACACCTAAAAACACCACCTTTCCTAAATAGTACAGCCATTCGATCCCTTTACAGCTCACCCTTAGATTACACGTGGCCTGTTATTCCGGTGGTGCATTATTTAGCATCGTCAGGTAACAATCGTGGGTTTTTGGATGCGAAAAAAATGAATTAAAAGGTCCACCGGTTGAGAATTTGTATTCAGCATTAAGTAGCGAGGAGTTGGCTGAAAATTTCGGTAGTAATTACATAGGAGTTTTCAGATGGTCTAAACTAAATAAGTGGTATAAAAGATATTAACAAACAACTCTTAATCTAACCGTCATTTAATGTTTTTAGAATAAGTGCTTAATGGTTTAAACAAACAGCCCCCCATCATCTTTGATTTTGGTTTGACCGGTCCCTTATCTTTTAAATCTTTTACAACTTCGGTCCATTTAACAGCCAGTCAACAAAAAAAATTGACGGAAAACCTGTGCGTATCCTTCACGCGTTCTTAACATTTAATATTATTATTATTATTTTATCCTAAAATAAATTATCCCGTTAATGTTATTACTGTATAAGGTGTAAAACAAAATATTTTTCACCATTCTTCCCCCGTCTTTTTTCGTTCATCTTTCTCAGTCTTTCATTGTTCCCTTTTCGTTCATCTTTCTCAGTCTTTCATCGTTCCCAACCATAATGTAGCTCGAATTTAGGGTTTATCGCCAATTTCATCTTCTTTAAATCATTCTCTAATCATTCATCTTAGAAACGATTTGGTGATATGAAATTGGGGATAAACCCCTAAATTTGAGCTACATTAAGGCTAAGAAAGATAAACGAAAAACGACAGGAGGAAGAATGGTGAAAAAATGTTTTATTTTACACGCTATACAGTAATAGCAATAATGAGATAATTTAATTATTTTTTTAATTTGTTTTTGAAAATTGATTAAAATAATAATATTTTAAAATGCTAATAGCGCGTGAAAAATACACGGGTTTTCCATCAAATTTTTTGTTGACGGCTATTAAATGGACCAAAGTTGGAAAAAATTTAAACGATAAGGGACCGGGACGAGTAAAGGCTAAGTGTGGGGTGGTGATGGGAACCAACTTTACTGTACATTTATGTATGGTTTAACCCATAATTATCACATTTCTAGCATATTTCGGGTGAGTTTTGACCCCGTTTTGAGTGATTAGTGAGGTTTTCATTGCACGGCGAAGTTATCGTCGGTTTTCCGTAAACTCGGCCTGCTTTTACACTTTTTCATCATTTCGAGGACCCGTGTTCCACGGGATTATGTGTTTTCTTGGTGTTTCCCTATCTATGCAGGAAATTGATGATTCGGGAGCTCGGAAGGCAAGGATTTATGAGCTAGGACATGTCCGAGGCAAGGAATGGAGGCTAAGTGGGAGAAAAGTGGATGTTTGAAGACCAAGGCACTCATCCGACGGATAAAAGGAGTTATCCGTATGGATAACCCATCGACCCGCTGCTCAATATTCCAGAGAAAAAATAGCCGTACGGATAAAAGCTTCATCCGTACGGATAACCAGCAGACTGAAGACCAATCCGTACGGATAGAGCCAGATTCTGTAGATTCAGTTTTCATTTGACCAGTCCATTGATTTGCATTTTGACCTACCCTGGGAGCATTTTCTGGCTTCGTGGTCTTCATGAAAGTTGTAGAGAATTCCAAGAGCTTTCCAACGCATCATGAATCGTTCAATTTGGAGCTCCACACAAGAAGTTATTAAAGATTTACTGAAGATTTAGTCAGACGAGCCGAGCTGGTCGGCCCATTTAGGTCAAGGTCGGCCCACTTAGGTCAAGCTGCGAATTTCTGCCTATAAAAGGGGCTCTAAACACAATACAACGGCAATTCCGACATATTTTGGCATAGACAGAGTTTGAGGACGGCTTAGGTGCTCAACCCGGCCGCTTCAAGCAGGTCATATATGACAAAGTTGACATCTAAATAGTCGGATTAAAGCTCCCGCCTACGCCCCGCTTTTCATATTTTTAGATTAGTGTATATAGAGTAGAATTTGACATTCGATCGGAAGAATTCGTGCTTGGGATCATGGTAGCAAATAAAGATGGAACTTTTGTTGATTTGGGATTCGAATTTATTCTTCGCAGATGACATCATTGTGAGTTTTACGATTACAATTTGTTTTCTCTCAATATTGTTTTGATTATGTAGATGATTGATTTGATGAAATCTGCTCTAGATAAAAGTTCTTGATTTTGATCCCTATTTATGCCGTAGATTAATAATAGTTTCGATCGATTGTCTTATTCTTTGCTCTCTGCCCTCTGACTTTAACACAATGTTTTTATTCGACTCAATCTCCTCGTGGGATCGACCTCGGACTCTGAACGCACTACCTACGATTGACCCGGTCCACTGCCGGTTAGAGAGTGAGTTTTGCCGAAGGTCTCGAGTTTATAAATTTTATTTGATCGAGCCGGGATGTGTGAAAATCTCTCTTATCAAATTGGCGCCGTTGCCGGGGAGATTGTTTGTCGAAAAAGAAAAAAAAAAAAAAATTCTTGTGTTTTGGTCATGGACTGAAAAATTAGAAAAAGAACTCAAAAATATGAAAACCTTGTGTTTTACTTAAATTCTGAAAGAAAATGCTATGCGATGCCGGAGTTATGTGATCCTAAACTTGGTTTGAATACGACTTTAGGTACTTAGCTTCCCGGGAGGTTGATATCAATATAAGTCCTGCTAGAACTAGGGCTTAGGGCCTTCGGATACCATAGTTGTTTCTTGAGGGGTTTAAGATATCGTGTGTGTGTGTTGTTTAAAAAAAAAAAAAAAAATGGAAGTAGAAAAAAATAAACAAATTTGAAAACATTTTGTCTTACTTAAACTTCGATAGAGGCTATGGGATGCCGGAGTCATGTGATCCTAAACTCGGTTTGATGTGAGATTTTGGTACTTAACCCAGCCGATTATCGGTTGTTATGCAGGTTGATATCATAGCAGTCTGGCTAGAACTGAGGCTTAGGGCCTTCGACAACCATAGTTTTTCCTTGGAAAGTTAAGATACCAAAGGTTTTTTTGTGTTTGTTTGAAAAGAAAAAAAAAAAAAAAAAAAAAAAAAAAAACAACCCACCACGTTGGCTGGGACCAAAATTCAATTGATGTGATCACATCATGTAAATGGTGGTTCTCATTTCAAAAAAAAAAAAAAAAAAAGAAAAAAAAAAGAAAAAGAAAAAAAATTAATAAAGAAAAAGAAAAAAAAAAAAGGCATTCTAGAGCTGCCGTAAAAAAAAAAAAAAAAAAAAAAAAATTTTTGGAATAATTCGAGCTTAGAAGTGTCCGAAAGGAACTCGAGATGAATATGGTGAAAATGTATGCTATGTGTTTTTATCGAGTTTTCTGACGTGATAGTGTCTCTAATTTATATCCCCGGAATCCTATTTGCATGTTTTGGCACGTGGACCATGTCCCGTGCATATTTTTCTTTGTTTCTGTTATGCTCATTTTAGGGATTTGGGATGAGCTGTGAGGAGACTATCACGGGATTCGATTGCGGCGCTTTTCCGGGCCACTAAGCTAAGTCTTTCCTTCTTTTTCGTTTACACACCGAGGACGGTGTTTCACTAAAGTGGGGGGTGGGACGACTTAGTTTTGCTTGTTTTAATTTGGTTTATTACCCGGGATATGCCGTTATGTGATATGAACTTGGTCTTTACGCGTTTCCGAGTCAATTTTTAGGCATTTTTCAAAATTTTCCAAGGTTTTAACGCCTCAATATATGCATGCTTTTCACAATTGATTTAGTAAACGGTTGTTAGCCTTGTGAATGTAACACAGTGAGTCCACCCTTTTCACGATTCGGAACACTTTTAATACACGTTTGACGACGTTTGTACCTAGTGCGATTGCTTTACACACTTGTACCCCTAGTTTTGAGGCGAAATAGAAAGGTTTCACCTTGGTAGGTTTGGGATGACGGGGAAGGCGGTTCTTTGAAGCGACCAGAGCCAAAAGCCAACATCCCAACATTATCCCTCTAAACCCTCTAAGCCTTGATAGGAGCGGTCCGACCACCGCCCGCAATTTAAGCCGCTTTGTTACTTAGCCTATAATTCCTAGCCATGAGCCGATAAATTGGTCACGCTTTTTTGACTACCCTACGAGTGGACTTAGTTGTTCCTTAGACACACTTGCCAAGACAAGTGTGGGGTGGGAGAGAGAGGTCGTGAAATACTACGAGGAGGGAATTGTGAGCTAACACTTAGAAGGGGAGAAGCTCGAGGAAATCAGTATCTGGCCTTCGGTTCAAGAAAATGAGAAAGTATGGAAAAGAAAGTTTGTTTGAAAAAAAAATGAATGAAAAAAATGTGAAATGAAAAGAAAAGAAAAAGAAAGAGAATGGGAAAGTTGAATAAGAGATTGAATAAGAGTTGAACGAAGAAAGCCGGGAAAGGGATGTGCTTACTAGCCTATTATGATGTTAAGGTTGGACTTTGAGTCTACATGATATTCGAAGGAGTTTGGTAGTGTTTTTTTATGATCAAGTTGAGGGGTACACCATTGATTAGGTTCACTGCACTTTCTCTTTCTCCGGTCCCAAATTATCCTTCGATAACCCCGTCCGAGCTTAAACATTACAACCCTAAAGTCCTACCGACCGGATCTCGGCCTTGGTGAATCTCGATTAGTGGAGACTCTAGGAAGAGGCGTGGATGTGTCTGAATGTTCATTCAATATTCCAAGCCGGTAACCGTATTGAGTATAAGTCGTCGTCATTCACTCACGCACTCACTGCTTCGTGACATTGTGGAGTCGGGTATTACATTCATTTGTCTAACTCCCTTTTACTTTGATATTTTGAAACGCATGCATGTACCGTAAAGTTGATTCTTTGGTTCTTTTTGATCGCCTGATTTACTCGAGGACGAGTAAAGGCTAAGTGTGGGGTGGTGATGGGAACCAACTTTACTGTACATTTATGTATGGTTTAACCCATAATTATCACATTTCTAGCATATTTCGGGTGAGTTTTGACCCCGTTTTGAGTGATTAGTGAGGTTTTCATTGCACGGCGAGTTACTGTCGGTTTTCCGTAAACTCGGCCTGTTTTTACACTTTTCTGTCATTTCCGAGGACCCGTGTTCCACGGGATTATGTGTTTTCTTGGTGTTTCCCTATCTATGCAGGAAATTGATGATTCGGGAGCTCGGAAGGCAAGGATTTATGAGCTAGGACATGTCTGAGGCAAGGAATGGAGGCTAAGTGGGAGAAAAGTGGATGTTTGAAGACCAAGGCACTCATCCGTACGGATAAAGGAGTTATCCGTCACGGATAACCCATGACCAAGTGCTCAATATTCCGAGAGAAAAATAGCCGTACGGATAAAAGCTTCATCCGTACGGATAACCAGCAGACTGAAGACCAATCCGTACGGATAGATCCAGATTCTGTAGATTCAGTTTTCATTTGACCAGTCCATTGATTTGCATTTTGACCTATCCTGGGAGCATTTTCTGGCTTCGTGGTCTTCATGAAAGTTGTAGAGAATTCCAAGAGCTTTCCAAAGCATCTTGAATCGTTCAATTCGGAGCTCCACACAAGAAGTTATTAAAGATTTACTGAAGACGAGTCAGACGAGCCGAGCTGGTCGGCCCATTTAGGTCAAGGTCGGCCCACTTAGGTCAAGCTGCGAATTTCTGCCTATAAAAGGGGCTCTAAACACAATACAACGGCAATTCCGACATATTTTGGCGTAGACAGAGTTTGAGGACGGCTTAGGTGCTCAACCCAGCCGCTTCGGCGGCTGTTATGACAGGTTGACATCTAAATAGTCGGATTAAAGCTCTGGCCTACGTCCTGCTTTTCATATTTTTTAGATTAGTGTATATAGAGTAGAATTTGACATTCGATCGGAAGAATTCGTGCTTGGGATCATGGTAGCAAATAAAGATGGAACTTTTGTTGATTTGGGATTCGAATTTATTCTTTTGCAGTACATCATTGTGAGTTTTACGATTACGCTTTGTTTTCTCTCAATATTGTTTTGATTATGTAGATGATTGATTTGATGAAATCGCTCTAGATAAAAGTTCTTGATTTTGATCCTGTTTATATGCCGTAGATTAATAATAGTTTCGATCGATTGTCTTATTCTTTGCTCTCGCCTCGACTTTAACACAATGTTTTTATTCGACTCAATCTCCTCGTGGGATCGACCTCGGACTCTGAACGCACTACCTACGATTGACCCGGTCCACTGCCGGTTAGAGAGTGAGTTTTGCCGAAGGTCTCGAGTTTATAAATTTTATTTGATCGAGCCGGGATGTGTGAAAATCTCTCTTATGTATGGTTAACCGGGCGTTCACTTAGATACCACCCCACACTTTTGTTGGGGAGATTTTGCATCATTAAAACAAAAGAAAATTTATAAAACCTATACTATCTTGTGCAAAACTACCTCCTAACCGGCCGAATACCGGGTAGTTGCTAGTAAAGTTGGATAAGTACGGGTATCGATCCTCAGGGAATTGGGCTGTCGAATCTAACTTATTAATTCTTCTTTATTAACCTAAACCTAAACTAAAACGGAAAAGTAAACTGGACAGAGGATTGTTAATCCAAAGCCAGGAAGGATAATTGCGATCAACATAAAATAAATCTAAACTACAACAATAAATCTATCTAACGAACATGATAATGACTGAAGCGATCAAACATGGAACGAACCATAATCCACCATCCCGCAACCCTTAATTTCTTCCCTAGATTATCTTATAGTGATTTAATTCAAGTTGTGGTTTCACCTATCAAACGTATGAATTCCTACTGTAGATGAATTCGCCTATCAATCTCTATCTTTCGATTTACGGAGATTAACGATCATAAAATAAACCAAGGTGCAAGATTTTCTAGATCTAACAACCTAGACATTCAACCTATCAACTTTCGTTTGATATAGATCAAAACGTATATTCTTTCCTATGGTGATCTCGCGTTTACACCGACTTTCGTCCTACGGTAAACATCAATCGCAAACATCTTTCGATATAAATTTGCAATAACAAATAATCATAGAAAAGATACGAACTTGGAATTTAAACTTACAAGATATCCAGAGAAAGAAAGTAAAAACGCTGCAGAAAGATATCCATGGCTGCTCCATGTTTATTCAACCTCAAAACATCATCATGGTTCAAGAAACGAAGGAAAAACAAACAAAATAAAAGACCTAATCTAACCCCGATCACCCGAGCACAAGGCTCGGGTGATCGGCCTTGAAAGCTCCCAGAAAGCGGCTGCTGTCTGTGTAATTTTCGTATGAAAAATCTGATGTAATTAGGGTTGGAATCGCAGCTGCTTTTATAGACTTTTAAGTCGGCCACATAAAGAATCGCGTGGCCGGACGCCCGTTTGAAGATTCCGGACGCTCGTCCTGTATTTTCAGCAACAGCATCTAAACTTGTAACGCTCATATCTCGGGCCTCGTAAGTCGGAATGGAGTGATTCAAAATCCTGTAGAATCCTCTCTTCAAGCCCTACAACTCTTCTCTTGAGGTCCAGAGTCAAATCGGTTGTTATCATATCAAGAACTGCGTCGGAAGGTCGTCACTACCCGGAATCCTGATTTTCCGACATTTATCTTGATTGATTTCTTTCCTTATATCTTTCAATCTTCCATAACTTTGATTGATCCTTTCCAAGCACGAATTTGGCTCTCTAAAATCCTCTCTTCCATCATCAATGAGTATCTACAACAATAGGAAAACATACCAAAGCGTAACGTAATCTCAAAATAACATAAAATCATCATTTAAGCACATAATTCGTTACGTTTTGCAATTAACCTCTTAAAAACATCATTTACTAAATATTTCGATATAAAGCCCTACTTCTATGAAAATAATACATATACGGGGGAAATTGATATAAAATATATCTATAAAAATCATACAATTTGACCCTGAACAACCGGTCAAACGTGTTAGGAAATCACTAGTTTAACGCAGCGAAATTTAAAATTTTGATTTACTTTTCTAGATCGTCTTCGTTTAATGCAATAAACACGTTAAGTAGTTTGACGGAATATACCTAAGATGATCTATAAGATCGTCGCGTTGACCGTCAACTAAGAGTAGTCCTGTGCGCAAGCCGTCCACGCTTCCGGCCTCTATCGTTGATCCACACGAACTCTTCGCCGGAATCCTCCTTGGATTGCTATCAGAAAAATCCGGCTGCTAAACCGGCCTTTTTCCCTCTCTCTAACTCTCTATAGGAAGTCCTCTATTTACACAAGAACTATTAGCTCTTGGAATTGTGATCTGCAAAAGAGCTAGCCAACCCCATTCTTGTATAGGGTGAGAGGCGCGCCATGTCTCCCTAATCTGATTATGAGAAGCTTCCTAGAAGATAGATGAAAGAGAAAAACATTTTCTCAATAAAATAAGGATGAAAGACTGAGAAAGATGAACGAAAAACGACAAGAGGAAGAATGGTGAAAAAAATGTTTTATTTTACACGCTATACGGTAATAACAATAATGAGATAATTTAATTATTTTTTTTATAATTTGTTTTTGAAAATTGATTAAAATAATAATATTTTAAAATGCTAACAGCGCGTGAAAAATAAGCACGGGTTTTCCATCAAATTTTTTGTTGACGGCTATTAAATGGACCAAAGTTGTAAAAGATTTAAACGATAAGGGACCGGTCAAACCAAAATCAAAGATGAAGACTAATTCCCTCCTTTTCAGAAAAGATAGGGGTCTGCGATTTAGTCTCTATTTTTTCTACCCTTAGAATTCATTTCCCCTCCACCTTTACCTCATTGTTTCTTCCATATTCTATGTACTAGTGGGGGAAACCGTGCGACGCACGGTTGTTGCCCTCAGTTGTAGCTGCTGTCTGTGTACTTGTTATGCGGAGGACGCTGAGATGTGGTAGATTGTTTGATTATTGCAGCCTGAGCGAACATTCATTGGCTTGTTTCATCCTTTGCAATTGCTACTGTATTCATCTTTCTCATTCATTTTCTTCATTTTCTTTGTTGTTATTGTTGCTCTGAAATTTCTGGTTGTTGTTGCTGCACAAGTCTTTTGAAGCCTATGTTCTGAGTTCTGCCATCTCAGCCGACATTTTTAAGTGGAAATCGCTTCTTCTTGTTTTGGTAATTTCGAGATGTCCCAGCGATCTGTAATAATCAAGATGATTAAATTGGATGGCTAAAAAAAGAGAACCAATGATGACATTCGTAAACCTGAATGGCACAGTGGTCCTAACGATGGGCTAAGCGGAGAGAACATAGAGCACCATTCAAGCAATCAAAACGAAACATGTTGCATTTGCTCTAGTGTGAATCAACATGGAATTTGCAGTGACAAAAAAGTGTTCCTACTCTAATAATGGCTTCAATCATCGTGGCCATGTTCTATCCTCTTAATAAGGACATCCAAAACCATGTTTTTCAACAAAGAGACAAAACAAAAACCTATGAAAATCAACTACCACAAAAATGGGCAGAAAACGAGGCAAGATCAATTATGATTGAAAAAAAACCAGCAATCACGTACCCTATCAGTAGGGTGAATATCTGAAAGGGCCTTCTTATAAGGAATGTATTAATCTCGTGAATCTTTGCAAAGTGGAAGTAAATGAGTTACTTCGAGAGAGCTTGATATCCAGATTATAAGATACGATCGTTAATGCTTGACACTCAACGTACGACCGTATGGATATTATTACAGCGATAGGATTGTAAGTTACACGGTAACTGTTTCACATGAAAGGTAGTAGTCATTGCATTTGACTCTTCCGATGATTGGGGGTCACGGTGTGTTGCTAGATGATCGGCCTTTTCTAAGTGTCCAATCTCACGGCAGTGTACCGGGTCAACTGTAGCCTAGAATTGGTGAGTCAAGGTCATATCCTATAGGGAATCTAGTCGAGTACCAAAGTCGGTCTCGTCCCTAGTTCAGGTCAACACAATAATTGAACGGGGTGACTTGTCAGATCACCGGTTCTACAAACTAAATATACACAAAAGAAAGATTTAAAACTATATAAAAGAGATAGCCGAGCTATGATCCAATCTAATACTCACAAACCTTAGCTAAGTCCCGAGGTATTCTTGATTCACCTAAACATTCTCGATGTCAAGTAGGGTGTCGTTTCCTGGCTCTGAGAATAGACATTATTTCAATAATCTACCCTCCTATGTCAGGTTCAACAGTCCGCTCAACGGATTTAACTGACCTCACACGGTCTACAATTCATGAAACGCTCGACAAGTCGATATAAAACCTCACACATGAAACCGAATCTGAACAACTCAGTCAGTTTTACAGGGTGATCCTAGAACCCCGGTTCCCGTATCCTCTCGCAAAATACATATATAAAGACGATACATGTGATACGGTTATCAAATGGCCAATTTAACAATCGTGATAAGAATAAGTTCTAGAACTACGGTAACATCGAGAATCAACAATCAAACATCAAGAACACCACATGAACAAGCTAGGATTCGATTTCGAAGACTATCACATAACTCGACTATCAGAAAACTAGCTACTCATTATAACAAGAAAAACAACAAGAAATCAACAATAAAGTTAACATAAACAAGATTAAAAGCAAGAACAAGAAATGAAAATGAAATACCAAATATATTATGCCGTAGAAAATCGAATCTCTGAGCGAAATCCCGTCAATAACGCGTCAAGCAATCACCGAGATCCTCCGGATTACAACAATCTACAACTAAACTAATCTACCTAAAAACTAAGCTAAACTATTGAAAATGATGAATAAGTTGTAGAAAACGAGTTGGGGAAGAGGAAGATCCGATCTAGATCCAAAATGGGGGTATTTATAGTGTTTAATGAGTTCTGAACGCTAGGCGTGCGCCTAGGAAAGTGAAGGCGCATGCCTAGGATGCTGAAAACAAGGACTGAAACTTCGGCAGAATTTCCCCCGTAGGCGTGCGCCTAGCTTTTCTCAGGCTCGCGCCTAGCTGATACACCTTCAGTAAATCAGCCGTAACTTTGTACGTAGACCTCCAAATTGAGTGATTCAAAATGCGTTGGAAAGCTAATTCAATTGTATACAACATTCATGAAGATTTCCAGCCAATAAAATGCCTCTAAGGTGGATCAAAAGGCAGATCAATGGAAGGTATGGTTGTAGTACCAACGCGTTTTGATCCGTTTGAACTTTTAAGCTTCGGGCACACGTTCCAATCCTCGTATCTCGCCTTCCGGACATCTCGAACACCTAAGTCCTGTAAAAATTACAACAAATACCACACGTAATCCCTACAGGATACTAGGTTGACCGAGAATGTATTAAAACACCGAAAAATAATGAGATTTCCAGACTTTTCGTCCTAGGTCTCGAAATGATAACCAAGGTGTAAAATGTGGTTATAGTTGATGACCAAATAAGGAAAGAATTTATCTCGTACTATAAAAGATATAGTGGTAAATTAATATGGTGATATTTATTTATTATGAATAAATAAAATACAAGATATTAATAGTAATATATTAATTAAATAATATTTCGGATGCCAATTTGTTGATTAAAGGTGGCGCAATTTGTGTGTGTATAAGATACACTTGGATTGTATAATTTAATTATTGGTATTACCATATATTAATATTAGATATTAATATATATATATATATGGACATGTGAGTTGTACATGTATATAGGATATACATGTGCACAACTTTATTAGTTATATATATTTGTATATAGATTTATATATGTGATATATATATATATATATATATATATATATATATATATATATATATATATATATATGTGATATATACACATGTGTAAATTGATTTATGGTAATAAGATAAATATAGTCAATATAAGATATTGACAATATATTGAAATATTTAATATAAGATATTGAATATTAATGAGATAAATCAATCAAATATATTTTCCTTATTTTTCTAGTTAAAGGTTTTCTTCATCTCTACTCTACTAGGGGCGCCCCATCCACTATAAATAGGAGGTGGGTGTCAAGCTCTTTTGTACATCATAACTCTAAGAGCTAATAGTTCTTGTTAAAAATAGAGTACCTCTTAGAGAGAGTTTTGAGAGAAAGAAAAGGCCGGTCTAGCAGCCGGGTTTTTCTAGTAACAATCAAATGGTGGATTCCGGCGGGCTGTTCGTGTGGATCACCGGTAGAGGCCGAACACTTGGGCGGCTCTATGCAGAACTACTCTCCTTAGACGGTCAAAGCGTCGATCTTTTAGATCAAGCAAGGTAACACCGTCTACTAGCTTATTTGTTTATTGCTTAAATGAAGTCGATCTTGGGTCGATAGGAAATAAATTTTAAATTCCTCGGCGTTCCCGCGTAGATTTCCTAACAGTTTCATGTGTGTTTTATTTTTAGGAGAAATTTTAGGAAAACCAAAAAAACAAAACCCAAAAATAACACACATATGAAACGACGTAGTTTTTATTTAGACACTGAAATTAGACACACTAATTGGACAGGTGATCCCATCCCGATTTCAACGTAGTGAAATTGATGCTTTACCATGTAGTGTAGCTTTTATAGGTGCATGAGCCATTTAGGGAGATAATGGAGGAAATGAAATAATGACAATTAAATAGGTGCCAACCACATTTACTAAGAAATTAAATTGATGAATAAATCATGCCTTAAATTTTGATTCATTTAAGAGATAAATAAATAAATAGATAAATGTAGTCAAAGTATTTATATGATGTAACGTCCCGCTCCCAGATACCGAGTCCTTATCAGGAAACGAAACGCTCAACACATATAATATTAAATAAATTCAATATTATATGTAAGCCTCTACTACGTCGTATCGAGTTTAGCAAACGGAAGCTAAAAAGACTCGGAAAGCATCATAAATGCGTCTAAGATTAGATAAAACTCAACGAAGATAGAAAGGTTTTCTTACAACAACAAGGTAGCTTACAACATACGATGTCCAAAGCAAAAGATACAACACTTGTCTTACAAACTTGAAAATAAAAGTACAACATGATCTTTAAAGATAAGATACAACATAACCTAGTACAATGTTTATAAACTAAAACAACAAGGAAACATCCCCTAGCATCTCCATCACATATCATCATCAAACTCCTCAACGAGCTCAAGATCGACCTGTTCGTCTTCTCACCCCAAAAGCATACAACGAAGCATGCAATTGCGTTAAATACAAAGTACTTAGCAAGAGTAAGAAGCTAAAGCATAATAAAGCCTTACAACGAAAGGTTCATTAGTTATTATTAAGTTATCTTTATGACACCGACTCAACTCTAAGGTTCATTTCATGCTCATCAACATGTTGTGACTATTGGTTTCTAGCTTAGCTTATCTTTGTTACATCATCATTCAAGGGCACTACGCATGGTGCTACTCGCCATGAAGTATCTGTGTGCAACATATTGGCGGATCACACCAATATCCACGGGGGAAAGCCCGATAGTGTACACGTTCGACGGAGTCCCTCCGTACATAGGGTCTCTGACTTACGGGGTGGTATTCCTCCATACTTAGGGTCCAAAGACTTAGAAGTTTTCCACTTTATCTAAACGCCCACACATCGCGATATAGACTTATGCCTTACCAAGAATGGATTGAGGTTTAATCTTTTTACTACACAAGTATGTTTGTTATTATGTTGTTAACTAGCCACCTAAGTATTTTCAAGTAAGCTCCCTCACATCTACTACTCTCTTTCCTAGACCACTAGACACGGACAAGGCCTAGCACATACACAGACATTGAGGAATGCAAATTCCTCAAAGCACAAGCCATTCATACCCTTCCGACGGTCCCGAACTTCAACTCTATGGAAGAGTACATCCGGTGCCGGAACTAAACGCATCGAAAGCTTAATCGAGGCTTATTCATGTTCATATATTGTTATTTGATCAAGAAACAAAATTTAAAACTAGACTCGGGGCTTAAATTGATCAAAGCGAAAAGCGACCTCTCCAAAGGCGCCAAAGATCGGGACCAATGCGCCCAAGATCGAGGGTCTGAATGTAAAATTCGGTTTATGGAAGCCCGGTGCTCCCGCACTGAGTCCTGGTGTGCCCGCACCAAGTCTCTGAATGTAAAAACGGACGTTCTGACTCCCGGTGCGCCCGCACCAAGCGTTAAAGCACCCAAAAACTCGGTTTATGCATCTAAATGATCTCCACTCGATTCCAAACAATTTTATCATCAATAAACACAGCAAAACAGCAGAAAAGCACAGGTTTCACATACCACAACATCCAACACTTTAACTACAACTTAGAACATGATTTCTAACTAAGGATTCAACACCAATACTCAATTTTAACATCATAGAACCTTATTTAAACTTTAGGAAGAGTCTCTTACATGTTTAAAGCAAATCCAAACCGAAACCTTCAGAAATTGGCAGCACTTAAGAAGACTTCAACAAAAACCTATTTGATTATAATTAAACTTGAATTAATTGATGATCAAAAGTTTCTAAACTACAAGAACTACGAATCAAACCAACCAAAGCCTTGATGATTGATCAATCCTTGACAAAACTGTTGGAAAGGTGTCCTAAACCCAATCGGGTTGGACCGGATCCGACCGGGTCGGGTCATTTCTGATCTATTTAGTTCATGTAATAACTTTATTATGATTAATAAAAGCACTTATGTTATTATATATATTGTTTGTCTTCATATTATTTGTTGTATATATATAGTAACGTCCCCTAGTATCAATGTGATAGAGAAACCATGATAGTGATTATGGTTGATGAGATCTCTAATCACTATAACAAGGTTGGTACTTAAATGTCTCTAGTCTTATATATTATCAAATGGGACATTGATAGTATAATCGACTAGCACGTATGGATGTCTTCTATCTTTTAGAAGGTAGGGATAGATCTCGCTCTATCGAAGTGTAGAGACACTTGGGTATGACGTGGACGTGTATTAGAGAATGCGACGTTAGATCGACTCCACTTACATTAAGTGTCACACTATGTGGCGGTTGTGTAATTATCCTTTTGACCGAGTCTTCATGGCATCACGGTGTGGATTGTCATGCTTTGACACTATTGAGATTTCTCCAACCACGGGCGATCATGCGGTAGTGATTGTGTATGATATTGAAGCATCGCGGAGTATACATGATTGGTCGTCCGGGAATCGCGTATCCTATGATTGGGATTGAATATCCGAAATGGCCTTCTTATAAGGAATGTCTAGCTCTCGAGAATCTTTGCAAAGTGGGAGTAAATGTGTTATTCCGAGAGAGCGTGATATCCGGATTATAAGATACGATCGTCAATGTATTGACACTCGGGATACGATCGTATGGATATTATTACAAATGATAGGATTGTAAGTTACACGTAATAGCGCTTCACATGAAAGGTAGTAGTCATTGCTTTTGACTCTTCCGATGATCGGGGTCACGGTGTGTTGCTAGACGCTATCCCGTGATCGTTAGGTATGAAGGGCATTTTAGTAAATTGCACTTTGTGTCTACGGCCAACATATTCGGAAGCCTATCGGGTCACACACATATGAACATCGAGTCGGATTAAAATGCGGTTATAGTTGATAACCAAATAAGGAAAGTTTATCTCTAGACTATAAAGGTTATAGTGGTAAATTAATATGGTGGTATTTATTTATTATGAATAAATAGAATACAAGATATTAATTATATACAAATTATATTAATTAAAGAATATTCCGGAAGTCAATCTTTTGGGATATGGGGCGCCACTTTTGAGTGTACAAGATACACTTGGATTGTGCACTTTAATTAATAAGATTACCATAATATTAATACAAGATATTAATTGATTTTGAAAAATAGATTTATGGTAATAAGATAATTGTAATCAATATATGATATTGACAAAATAAATTATAATTAAAGAGATAAATCAATCTAGTTGATTTTCCTTATTTTATTAGAAAAAGGTTTTCTTCTCCTCCACACCATATGGGGCGCCCCAACCACTATATATAGGAGGTGGGTGTCAAGCTCTTTTGTACAACACAATTGCAAGAGTTCATAATTCTTGTGTAAAATAGAGAGCTCTCCATAGTGAGTTTGTGAGGGAAGAAAAGGTCCGATCTAAAGACCGGAGTTTTTCCAATAGCAATCCAAGGAGGATTCCGCAGGGGTTCGTGTGGATTAGCGATAGAGGCCGGACGCGTGGACGGCTTGCGCATTGAACTACTCTCCGTTGGCGGTCAAAGCGACGATCTTGTAGATCATCCAAGGTATAACCGTCAAACTACTTAACGTGTTTATTGCATTAAACGAAGAACGATCTAAAAGGAAATCAAATTTTAAATTCATTTGCGTTAAACTAGTGATTTCTAACAAAGTGGTATCGAGCCGACTTCGTGCTTAAGCAATAAGCTTAATTTAATTGCGTAGTATTTAATCAATAGATGCAAGATTTAAATCACTAAACGTTAAAACAAAAAAACAAAAAAAAAAAAAAAAAAAAAAAAAAGGTTCATCGGGGTCGGGCCGATTGCGCGCGCCCCTCCTCAAGGGGCGGCGGTAACCCTAGGGTTGCCGTCCGTCGGCTCTCCTCTTCCAATGGGGGAGAACAACCCTTTTCGTTTTGTGATATTTTATTATGCATGATATCTCGTTTGTTTAGTTGTGTATATATGGCCAACCAATGGTTCAAATAGTTTGGACCATTAGAAGAAACCATATGGCATGTGTTGGCCTTTCCAAATTTTGATTTGGAATGAGCCAGCCCTTTTCAAATATTTGATTTGTAAAAGCGCCAGCTGCGCACTTCCAAAATTTTGATTTTGGAAAGTGGCTGCGCCTAAACCAAAATAATTTGGCCTTTCCAAATTTTGATTTGGAATAGGCCAGCCCTTTTCAAATATTTGATTTGTAAAGCGCTTTGGCTGCAGCCACTTACAAAATTTTGATTTTGGAAAGTGGCAGGCTGTGCTAAACTAAATAATTTGGCCTTTCCAAATATTTGATTTGGAATAATGCGCCAGTTTCTTTCAAATATTTGATTTGTAAAAAGGCTAGCGCAGCCACTTCCAAAATTTTGATTTTGGAAAGTCACTGTGCCTGCTAAATTTAGTTTTTGGAAAGGAAACAAATAGGAGACTTTACAATTTTAATTTCATATTTTGAATAGTTCAAATTTAATTAAAATTGAAATCGATTTAAAATTAAATGTTAATTTTAATTAAGTCATATAATTAATTAAAAGTTATTTAATTATTTGACGTGATAAAATAAAGACGCATGAGTAGTAGTAGTTAAAGTTAGAATTTAATCTTTTTCATAAGATAAAATTGTATGGATTAGATGTGTAGATATAATGTGATTATATGACCCCAGATCGATCATGGACTCACCAAATAGGATAGATGGGAATGTTTTCTTTATGTTGGTTTTTTGAAAAATTGTCCCAGGCCGTTATGAAGAACGTGACCTAGTTTACTTTTTGCATTTATCCCATTCCTCGAGCTCCCCCGTGTGCGGCGGGTGTAAATATTTATTATGTAACAAGAATGGAGCAAGAAGTTGAAGACCAAGGAGAGATAAAGAACCCATTGGCGTACATCAATAAAGATCCTATTGGCGGTTGCAGATACCCTTAGTTTGTGACCCGCGGTTTCGATGGGTTTGTATTCAAACCGCACTCTAGGAAAAGTCCATGATCATACCGGTTATTTTATGCGCGGAATGTTGTGTATGTTTTACTTTATATGATATCGTAGTAATATGCACATAGTAGATGAGACCATAATTAAACCAAATTAATTAAGTGAATTAATTTAAAAATTATTCCCACGCCAAAAATCGAGCCAAAATTGTCTCCCAATATTATAATGACGGTGAAGAGCCCTTGTTCGGATCCAACTGATCGGCCCTCGTCGGGAGTTGACCTACCACGGGTATATCGTTATTATTGAGATATGATCGTTACGAGATCTCATGAATATTGGGTTACGACTCGACTAGAATCTTGCGGTGATTGGCCCTCGTCAGGACCGTCTGATTTTAGAGACAAGGGGTTGGCTATCACATAGAGATGTGAAACGTCAAAGAGTTGACTAGTCAACCACTGGGAGTCGCATGCGACGTGGGTGGCAAGAGTACCTACCGTCGAAATTATCTCGGTTGATCGGCCTCGCCGGGAATCGAGGTAACTAGATGGGATCCCAGCCACTAAAGAATTAATTAAATTCTTGAAAGTCAATAGGGAATAGTTGGCTAGTGGGAGTAAAACCTTATAAAAATTTTAAGTGCAAATTTAGGGTTTTTATACATGAGATTTTACTTATTCTATCTTTATTTATTGTTGTAGAAAATTTCAAACAAATTGAACCTTCGTTTTATCATCGAAAACAAGCTTGATTTAAACTAATTTTCTCGATCGGGAAAGAAACCTCAAAATCGTTTTGAGGCACGAGAAGATTGGCTATGTCTTGGACGAGGCCCTACCGGAAAAGCCCGCCGCCGAGGGTTCGGCCGCAGATCTTGTCGAAGTACAACAAGCAATCGCTCTCGACAAGATCGATGCTACATGTATCATGCTTGCTTCCATGACACTGAGCTCGCAGAAACAGACATGAGTCCATGGACGCCTACTCTATCATGGTCCACCTGAAGGAACTTTATGCATCTCGGTCTCAGACCGAGAGGTACGAGGTCTCGAAGGCCCTGTTTAGTTGTAAGATGGCATCCTGGGATCTTTGTGCCGTGGGGTCACACGTGCTTAAAATGATCGGGTACATAGAGAGGCTTGGGAAGTCGGGCCACAAGTTGGAACGAGTTGAGTATTGACTTGATTCTACAATCTCTACCGATTCATTCTCGCATTCGTGATGAACTATCATATGAACAAGATAGATTGCTCCTCGCGGAGTTATTGAACATGTTGAAGATCGCCGAGGCACCGTGGGGAAGGGAAAGCAAGTGTTCTTTGGTCACTTGTGCAAGGGCAAGCCAAAAGCCCGAGAAAAAGTCCAAAGAAGGCGAAAGGCTGCACCTAAGCCAACGCCTAAGATAGCGAAAGACAAATCCAAGGATGCTTGCTTCCATTGCGGTGAGACCGGACATTGGAGGAGAAACGCAAGGGCTTCTTGAGTACCAAGAAGAAGCATTCGATGCTTCGACTTGTGTATATTTATGATTGAGATCAACATTACTTCTTCTAAGTCTAACCACCGGGTATTAGATCATCGGTTGTGGTTCTCATATTTGTCACGAATATGCTGGGGACTAAGAAGAACTAGAGATCCAAGAAAGGAGAGGTGGACCTACGCGTTGGAAATGGAGCAAGTGTTCTTTGCCTTGGCCGTAGGAGTTTATTTTCTTTCATTGCCCAGTGGGCTAGTACTAGAACTCAATAATCGTTATTTTGTTCCCCGCTCTTACGAAGAGCATTATTTCTATTTCTCGCATTAGATGTTGATGGATTTTCTTTTACGCTTGAGAATAAATGTTGTTCTTTTCACGTGATGGAATCTTTTATGGTACTAGCATACTTAGCAATGGTCTCTACATATTAGATATGAATGTTGACGTACTTAATATAAATAACAAGAAAGCCAAAACAAATGACTTGAATGAATCCTACTTATGGCATTATAGACTTGGCCATATAAATAAGAATCGCATTTCCAAACTCCATAAAGATGGAATGTTGGATCAATTTGATTACGAATCGTTTGATACATGTGAAGCTTGCTTACTTGGCAAGATGACAAAGTCACCATTCAGTGGCAAAGGGATAAGATCCAATGAATTGCTTGAGCTCATACATACTGATGTATGTGGCCCAATGTCAATTCAAGCCAAGGGAGGATACTCTTATTTTATCACTTTCACTGATGACCATTCTCACTATGGTTATATATATTAATGAAGTATAAGTCTGAAGCCTTCGAAAAGTTCAAAGAATTTAGAAGTGAAGTGGAGAAACAGCTGGGTAAAGAAATCAAAACACTTCGATCCGATCGAGGTGGAGAATACCTAGATGGAGAGTTTCAAAGTCATTTAAAGGAGAATGGGATTCTACCTGAATGGACCCCTCCAGGGACGCCTCAAATGAATGGCATTTCTGAGAGGAGGAACCGTACTTTGTTAGACATGGTACGATCCATGATGAGCTACGCAGTTCTTCCAAAATCGTTTTGGGGGTATGCTCTAGAAACCGCATCCTATACACTGAACCGAGTTCCATCAAAGACGGTTGAATCCACACCATACGAGGTATGGCATAAGAGGAAACCGAGTCTAGCTTATCTTAAACCTTGGGGTTGTCCGACTTACGTGAAGAGGATGATGCCCGACAAGTTAGAGGCTAGATCTGACAAATGTCTATTTGTGGGATATCCTAGAGAAACTAGAGGATACCAATTTTACCATCCTGAGGAACAAAAGGTGTTTGTTGCCAGGACTGGCCACTTTCTGGAGAAAGAGTTTATTCTGGATAGGGTCAGTGGGAGTAAAATTGATCTTGAAGAAATTCGAGAACCACTTACGGATAACAATCGGTTGATGGAAGTAGAGGACTTGCCACACACGGATGTGACACCGGCCTCTACCGTGGACACACTAGCACCTCGAAGATCCACAGGAGGAACGCCGTGAACTCCGAAAGGTACATGGCGTGTATCTCATGGAAGATGAGGACCCTAGAACTTATGAGGAAGTGCTATTAAGGCATGACAAAGAGAAATGGCTAGAAACCATGAATTCTGAGATGGAATCCATGAAAGACAACCAAGTTTGGGACTTAGTTGATCCACCTGAGGGAATAGTTCCCATAGGGTGTAAATGGGTCTTTAAGAGAAAGACCGACATGGAATGTAACGTGACTACCTACAAGGCTAGGTTAGTGGCAAAAGGCTATAAGCAAAGACAAGGAGTTGACTATGATGAAACCTTTTCGCTTTGTTGCCATGTTAAAATCCATTAGAATTTTGCTCGCTATTGCATTGCAAGATACCATGATTACGTAATCGCAGATGGATGTGAAAACAGCTTTCCTTAACGGGAACACGTCTGAGGAAGTGTATATGACATGTACTGAGGTTTCACAACCAATGACGCCAGGATGGTGTGTAAACTGCAAAGATCCATTTATGGATTAAAGCAAGCTTCTCGGAGTTGGAATCTTCGCTTTGATGAGATAATCAAACAGTTTGATTTCATCAAGAATGAAGATGAGCCCTGTGTCTACAAGAAGGTTAGTGGGAGTGCCATTGTGTTCTTAGTGCTTTATGTGGATGACATACTGCTCATAGGGAATGATGTGCCTGTAAGGTGTAGTGCCCGAAAGACAATTGTCTAATTGTTTAGGACAGAATTAATAATTCATCTTATTATATGCATTTATGTT
Source organism: Gentiana macrophylla (assembly GCA_026214975.1). Classification (NCBI taxonomy): domain Eukaryota; kingdom Viridiplantae; phylum Streptophyta; class Magnoliopsida; order Gentianales; family Gentianaceae; genus Gentiana; species Gentiana macrophylla. Next base: position 265,010 of record JAOBSW010000446.1, read on the forward strand.
TATAATTAAGACACTACTGAAAACCCTAAGTACCTCGTTTATGTAATCACATAACTCAGTGTATGGCTATACACAAGAGGATTGAGTTAGTGAGATGTACTTAAAATTAACTTAGTCCGTAGCGTTTATTAACTGAGTACGGGTCTCATGATTAATTTGCTATTAATGCGCCTGAACACCTTAGGTGTGTGATCTTATCCGGATCTGCCGGTAATAGAGGTACTAGTGGGGCATTTATATATGATGATAATCATATAGTATTGGACCGATTTGATTTGAGTTCTCGATATAATTCCGTAATCGAGAAGTCTTATCGAATCACAAGATGATCATATATGGATTAATCTTAATCCTGAGGTGATCACAGACGACTTCTTAGACTAGGGTAGAGTTTGATGTGTTAGTAATGATCACTTCGAAGTATGTGGTCCAACACTTCTCGTTGGCTCTATTCTGGAATGAGTGAGTAGTCTGTGTTATCACAGATATGGAATCCATTCCTTCCCTCGGGAAGTAGACAGACAGTTCCCTTATTTGTTAACCCTAGAAACTGATCGATCGGCCGAGTTCATATTATATTTGTTATGAACTAATTGATCACTAGGGGGTTAATGGTAAATAAGGATAATATGTTTCGAGAAGGGTTTACGGAAATATCCCGAATCGAAATGAACAGTCTATGGAGGATTTATCCGTATGTAATGATTATATCAGTGGACGCTTTCGACTCATAATTTGAGTGTAAGTTATCTATATTCGATAGAGTTCAGTTTCGGGTTTATGGTGGTGTAATCCCGGAATTAATAGGTTGGATATAATTATTCTGTCTGATGAATAATTTTTATTCAATTTATTGAAATTTCTTGAATATGGGTCCATGGTCCCCGACGTGGCTCCCAAAATAGCATAATTGGATTTCTCGTCGTTGCACCTCAATTATAATTAAATAGTGGATTGGGCTATTTAATTTGATATGTGGATTAATTGTTTAGTTGGACTAAATAATTAAATACACGGAAAAGACATTTTAAATGTGACTTACTTAAAATTGGTGTGTTGACTTTTTGACCAAATTGGTCAAATAAAGAAATATGCGTGTAGACTTGGGTTTGGTTTACAAGTGGCGCATATTTTGTATTATGTAATTATTAAGGAATTAGTTTTCTTGGATAATTATTTAATGTGTGATTTATCTTTTATTTGTTAAATGATAATTCATGAAATATTAGATAATAATATGATTTATTCTAATTTGTTTGGGATAATCATTTTATTTATCTTTTATTTGGAATAAAGGATTATTGTAATAATTATCTCTTAATTATTAAATCCTTGGAGGTTAAGTTTTACTCTCCTATATAAAGAGAGTTCTTCCAAGCCTTTTGAAACACACTATTCACGTCACTATTCACAAGAGAAATTGGTGAAAATTTGGCCTCTATTCTAGGGTTCGAGTTGGAAAAATCTTGGGATTTTTCGGTAGCATATCAAGGAGAGTCCGGGCGCGGGAAACACCATCCACCTGGTGTTCTTTGGGAGACACACGTTGGAAGGTCGTGGCTTCTCAATCACGTGTTCTTGGAGACCTTTTGTTCTTGGAGTTAAGCACCATAAAAGGTAGGCTCCTAAACCCCTTGTAGGATTAGATCTTTTATTTATGTATTTTGTTTCGTTTAGATCTAGATCGATGTCTTCCATTTTGCGTAATCGGGTCAATCTATGATTGATCCGACGATATTACATCTAACAAGTGCCTATGTTACAATCGGTCAAAGCTTGGTTATCCAAGAACTTCTCAATGAAGGACTTGGGTGAGGCAAACCTATATTCTAGGAATAAAGATCTATGAAATAGATCCAAAAGGTCGCTTGGTCCATCGTGAATCCACCTATATAGACAAGATCTTTGAAGAGATTCAAGCATGGAGCGACCCAAGAAAGGATTGCGCCCATGTCACATGGGGGTCTACTGTCGAAGGAATGAGTCCTAAGACGAGAGGAGGAAAAGGCACAAATGAGTAAAGTCCCTTATGCTTCGGCAATCGGGTCTATCATGTATGCCATGTTATGCACAAGACCGGATGTCTCGTACCCTCTTAGTATGACTAGTAGAGGGGATCCAATCCAGGTGATGGTCACCTGGATTGTTTGTCAAGAATATCCTTAAGTACTTGAGACGTACTAGGGATATGTTCTGGGTTTCGGGAATGATGATTTAGTATTACGAGGTTACACGGATGCGGTTCCAAACCGACAAGGATGACTTCAAGTCACAACTGGATTTGTTTTCACGCTTAACGGCGGAGCAGTGAGCTGGAAGAGTTCCAAGCAGGAGACTACCGCAGACTCTACAACGGAAGCCGAATACATAGCAGCCTCGGAGGCGGCAAAGGAAGCAGTTTGGATGAAGAAGTTCATTACTGAACTTGGTGTGGTTCCCTCCATTGAAGGTCTAGTGCCTCTCAGACCGTGATAATAATGGGAGCGATATCTCGATCAAAGGAACCAAGGTCTCATCGAAGTCCAAACATGTGCTACGGCGCTATCACTTGATTAGAGATAGTTGATAGAGGAGATGTAAAGATAGAGAAAGTCCACACGGATGATAACATACCGATCCGTTAACCAAGGCATTGTCTCAAGCTAAGCATGAGAAACATGTTCACTTGCACGGGCTTAGGCATATGGGTGATTGGCTTTAGGCCAAGTGGGAGATTGTTGGAAAGGTGTCCTAAACCCAATCGGGTTGGACCGGATCCGACCGGTCGGGTCATTTGATCTATTTAGTTCATGTAATAACTTTATTATGATTAATAAAAGCACTTATGTTATTATATATATTGTTTGTCTTCATATTATTTGTTGTATATATATAGTAACGCCCCTAGTATCAATCAGTGATAGAGAAACCATGATAGTGATTATGGTTGATGAGATCTCTAATCACTATAACAAGGTTGGTACTTAAATGTCTCTAGTCTTATATATTATCAAATGGGACATTGATAGTATAATCAGACTAGCACGTATGGATGTCTTCTATCTTTTAGAAGGTAGGGATAGATCTCGTCTATCGAAGTGTAGAGACACTTGGACCGACGTGGGCGTGTATTAGAGAAACGCGACGTTAGATGACCCACTTACATTAAGTGTCACACTATGTGGCGGTTGTGTAATTATCCTTTGACCGAGTCTTCATGGCATCACGGTGTGGATTGTCATGCTTTGACACTATTGAGATTTCTCCCAACCACGGGCGATCATGCGGTAGTGATTGGGTATGATATTGAAGCACGCGGAGTATACATGATTGGTCGTCCGGGAATCGCGTATCCTATGATTGGGATTGAATATCCGAAATGGCCTTCTTATAAGGAATGTCTAGCTCTCGAGAATCTTTGCAAAGTGGGAGTAAATGTGTTATTCGAGAGAGCGTGATATCCGGATTATAAGATACGATCGTCAATGTATTGACACTCGGGATACGATCGTATGGATATTATTACAATGATAGGATTGTAAGTTACACGATAATCGCTTCACATGAAAGGTAGTAGTCATTGCTTTTGACTCTTCCGATGATCGGGGTCACGGTGTGTTGCTAGACGCTATCCCGTGATCGTTAAGTATGAAGGGCATTTTAGTAAATTGCACTTTGTGTCTACGGCCAACATATTCGGAAGCCTATCGGGTCACACACATATGAACATCGAGTCGGATTAAAATGCGGTTATAGTTGATAACCAAATAAGGAAAGTTTATATCTACAGACTATAAAGGTTATAGTGGTAAATTAATATGGTGGTATTTATTTATTATGAATAAATAGAATACAAGATATTAATTATATACAAATTATATTAATTAAAGAATATTCGGAAGTCAATCTTTTGGGATATGGGCGCCACTTTTGAGTGTACAAGATACACTTGGATTGTGCACTTTAATTAATAAGATTACCATAATATTAATACAAGATATTAATTGATTTTGAAAAATAGATTTATGGTAATAAGATAATTGTAATCAATATATGATATTGACAAAAATAAATTATAATTAAAGAGATAAATCAATCTAGTTGATTTTCCTTATTTTATTAGAAAAATGTTTTCTTCTCCTCCACACCATATGGGCGCCCCAACCACTATATATAGGAGGTGGGTGTCAAGCTCTTTTGTACAACACAATTGCAAGAGTTCATAATTCTTGTGTAAAATAGAGAGCTCTCCATAGTGAGTTTGTGAGGGAAGAAAAGGTCCGGTCTAGCAGCCGGAGTTTTTCCAATAGCAATCCAAGGAGGATTCCGGCGAGGGGTTCGTGTGGATTAGCGATAGAGGCCGGACGCGTGGACGGCTTGCGCATTGAACTACTCTCCGTTGGCGGTCAAAGCGACGATCTTGTAGATCATCCAAGGTATAACCGTCAAACTACTTAACGTGTTTATTGCATTAAACGAAGAACGATCTAGAAAAGGAAATCAAATTTTAAATTCCGCTGCGTTAAACTAGTGATTTCCTAACAAAAACCATACTTAGGGCTAAAAGCATTACCTTTCAAAACTCTGAACTTTTGCTATCAAAACGATCCTCTCTTCCCGCTGATTCTGAATCATCAAACGGTTCTGAAATCCGTTGAATAACTTGTGAGAAATCGAAGAAGGAAGTCTATTTGCCCTTTTGGTTTGCTCTCAACGTTGTCTTGAGTTTTGAACGTGAATTTTCTGATTACATGACAACTTCCCAGAATTCCACTAAGTATAGGAGATGTTTTTTCCCCAAAAATAACTCCACTTACTTAATTACCAACAAGCCCCCTTAATTATGCTTAATTCCCATTTGACCCCTTCTTTTTTCTTTTTGTTTTATTAAAATCATACTTAAAATCCATAATTTAATAAATATAATATACAGAACTTTATAAATTGACATGTCTGTCATTTCCCAAATTTCAGGATATTACATATGACCCCATGTAAGATATGTAAGATATGACCCCATGTAAGATATGTAGATTAATAGACAATTGCATCGAGAATACAAGTCTAACAGATGTGAATCCAAATTCCACTATGCTAATCTAAACAAGTTATAGCTACATGTTTATATCTTAAACAAACTAGTATTTTATAGTATCATTTTTGACCAAAACCTGACATTACACAATGCGTTAATTATTTAATAACATAAAAAACTATTTAAATATTTTTTTAACAATAGTATCAAGGCCGGTTAATGACACGGGATATAGTATGAATACTAATAGCGACACATTAAAAGCTTTAAACATCAAAGAGAGACTTTGAAAAATAACCAACACTTTAACTACGGACCATAAAATACTCAACATTAAATTTCAACCCAGCTAGAAATATGCCTTACGAGCACAGGAAGCCTCGAGTTTAAATCCTTCCGGAGGCGATAAATTGTCTCCAGTAAGATAGCCTCTTTAGGCCACAATTGTGGTTGTAGTTTCTTTCCTTTCAATCAATCAAAAAACTATTAAAAAAATAAAGTCATTATCAAAACATTAACTAACTAAAATTTAGTGCATATAATAACTTGTATATTTTTTTAATATTTAATTTATGAGATTAAACATTGTAATTTTGCATTTCAAAAAACAACAAAAATTAGCTACAATTGAGTCTTCCATTTGATGATGGTGTAAAAAAATTGTAGATTTAAATTTGGTGCATATAATAACTTGTAATATTCAAGTTTAGAATATATACAATATGCTTGTCCAAGATATAAAATGTTTGATTTTGTTATATTGAGATTAAACATTGTAATTTTGCATTTCAAAAAACAACAAAAATTAGCTAAAATGGAGTCTTCAATGTGATCATGGTGTAAAAATGATACAGATTTGAAGAAGTAAGTCTACCTCCCTTTATTTCTTATAACTAGTGTATTAATTATAATCAAACGAGATTTTAATTATTTCTACGTAAAACCGTCCACTTTTTTAATCTATATATGAAAATCAACTTGTAATAAATATAGGGACGGAAGTAGTAAATATTATTAACTGATAGGGGTAAAACGGTGAACACATCACCTAGGGACACAGGTAGTAAATAGTATTACCCTATAGGGGTAAAAATGGTGAACACCTAACTCTCCACTCCCACCCTCCTATAAATTTACTACTTTCGCTTCAACAATAAATAAACTCTTATGCTTTCTCTTCTACTATAGTTTTTCGTGAACTCTCCTCTCTCTGTCTCTCATCAAAGATTTTTGTCTGCATATGTAACACCCTTATTCCTCCTTATAATTCCCTTTTCCGTGTTGTGTTGTGTAGATACTGAAATCTGTGTTCTTTTCTTTATTATCCGTGGATCTGAACATATTGGGTTGGATATTTGCAATCTTGGACACAATTGAGGCGAAGCTGAGGTCCACTGCTAGTATAAGAAGGTAATAATGCACATCAGCACATGTTCTTAATACTGATTAGGAGCCTGGAGTTTATGACTTGTGTTTGATACTCCACAAATTTCATGATGTTCTGGCGTTGCTATCTTTGACTGGTAATATTTGTTGCCAGCCATTCGGTGCATATTTTCTCATCCTCGGCTAATTTTTTCTCTGTCATGGTTTAGGATGCAGCAAATTTCACATGCTTGTTTGAAAAAAATTCAGTGGATATTTAATGTTGTTACTTTTGGTTAGGTGTGTTTTTTATAGTTATATTATATAGGTTTTTTTATGCTCCTTTGAGTCACATAAAGCTATATATTGCTAAGCCTAATACTCGTACGTATACTATTGTTATTACTTCATTCCACTTATTTACTTGTGCAGGTTTTGATACATACATATGTTAAAACGTGGTATGTCTTCGAATGCTAGCATACTAGCAATTAAGTCATGAGCAATGGATTCCGGAATTACATGGTTGAAAACTACGGAAATGACCATGGAGGAGGATTTTACTCTAAAGATAAAGAATACAAACATTGATGTAGTCCGAAATATAGAAATATAGGTATGTGTATCATTAAAACCATTTCCCATGTGAAACTAATATTTAGTGGTTTTTTATTTCCCTTTTAGTACATTTTAGTACACCTGCAATACGTCCAAAGTTGCCCCTCAGTTAAGACAGACAGATTTTTAATTTCTTGAACTTCTAATTTTTTGACAAAAATTTAGTGATAATTTACAAAGCATCAAAACAACACCTTGTCTATACACTAGTTTTGTTTTTGTTTTTGTTTATAAACCTAAATACCATGTTTCGAGTGAATTAATAAAATGACTGCCATTTGATGAATGAAGTTCCTTGAGAATCACTAGGGTTGCAACGACAAGTCTCTTCCCAAATCCGTGATCAGTTTCTCCTCCCAAATCCGTGATCAGTTTTTCCATGCTGTACAACATAGCCATAAATGATGCGGAACTCATGGAATTCACAAGACATGAAAACTTCTGCATTTGTCCGTTAGGGTCCTTGAAGCTTGCAAGTACAACTCTTCCACCTTTTGCAGGATTCTCAGAAGCACATGAAGTCAAGGGCCAAGAAAAATGCAGCTTAGAAATGAAATTTTCTTCATGATTTTTTCCGGGGAGGGAGATGACGAGCTTGACTTGAGACTCCGAATTCGCAGCTCCACAGACGTACAAAAGGCGTAGAGAGGAAACAGTGGAAGAAGAAAGCCATGAACCATTTTTTTCCCGAAACTTGAGGACATTACAGTTATGGACGAGGGAATCAGAGCGTCGTATTTGACTGAGCATGGAATGAGGCGGTTGTGTGGTTGAAGAAGACATCGAATTGTATCTGGTATTCCCTTTACGTTGGAGACTTTGTGTGGTTGAAGAAAACATCGTATTGTATCTGGTATTCCCTTTACGTTGGAGAAATTGAGGCAGAGGCAGGGGCGAGTGGAGCTTTGATACCAACTATAAGACCTATCTAGTATGCAGCATTGTTTCTGTTCTTGGTGAGGTCAATCCATCATCATTTCCTCTTTGGCATTTTATGTTTTTTAAGTGTATTTTTTCTTTTTTTTCTGAGTAGAAATGATTTATTACAACAAAAATATTTAGGTGGAAGCATTTCTTTTATTTCGAAGTCATATGCATACTCAAATGAAACACATTACTGGTACAACTACAACATTTGTATCATAATGTTTGATACGACATTTTATACACTTTTGATAATAATGGTTTTCATTTTGACTGATAAATCATCAAATCAGGTTTTTTAGTAGTACAAGCAGTTGTACATTGCTCAATCTCTATTGGATTGGATGATCCTTATATACAACGGATAAAAACTTTCTCTTTACGTAACCATCAATGCTTTATCAAAAGTTGAAGAAAGGAATCACAAACTCTTGACTTCTTCTGCATATTCACATGGCGACATTAAGTACATGAAGAAAGAGAAATTACATGCTGCTACATTTATGCAAAGCTAATTGGATTCCAGCTTGTATGTTTAAAGCCTCTTTTTATCAACAAATTTTATGTTTAAAGCCTCTTTTTATCGACAAATTTTATAATACAATCGTTATACGAATGTTGTAACATGTGACATATTTACAATCCCTCATTTTTAATCTTTTACTCACCTAAAAATGTATAATGTGAAAAAAAGTAAATTGAAAGACTCTAATTTATGTCATTTGATACGATATTCCTATAATTACTCGTTGTACCATAAAATATCTGCTCTCTATGAGGAAATCATGACTAGGACAAACAGATACGGTGCTAACGGGTCAGCTTAATTTTTTTTTTGAGGGTCCGGTAGTCACCTTATTTTACTATTTGATCGAAATATCACAAAAACAACATGTAACTTTTAGGTATAAGAGCTCATAAATTTTCCCAATATTTGGACTTAAATCGTAATTGGATTTAAATACAGGTAATACAATCAAAATTGATTCGTAATATTACATTTGAAGTCTAGCAGTTCGATATGTTCGAACTTATAAAAACAAGAGTTTTATGTAATCGTGTGATCAAAAAAATTATATGCCCAAAATAATTCACACCACATATTTTTATAGTAATTCACGGAAACAAGTGTTATATTATATAGAAGTGATATAAATTTATTTGACCGTAGCATAGAAATAAATAGGGGGCATAAATGAGTAGCAAATCGATCGATACTCCATCCGTTCCAAAAATAACTGATACAATTGATAAAAACATACATATTAAAAAGATGAGTTGATGTTTTAATTTAAATATCAAACTTACTAAAAACCCTCCCAAAAAAACTAACTAAAACCCCTACACTATAATTTTATTTTTTTTAAAAACTCCTGCACTATAATTAATATAATATTGTTTTTATTCTTTAATCTCTTAATAAATAAAGATAATAATAGAAGATAAAGTCATGGGTGTCAAAGAAATAAATAATGCCGTTTGAAAAAGATGGAAAAGATGAGTTGTTGAAATAAATTAATGACCATTGCACTACTATAAAATTGAGTTGTTGAGATAAATCATTATCTTTATCCTTTGTACTCAAATAATTAGTGGTCATCTATTAATGATCATAAAGAGTATTATAAATAGGAGTTGTATTTTTCTTATATTCATCAATAAAAAACATCAGTTTGGTTTTAAGTTTTATTTACGTATTTTGATTTTCTTCGTGGTATCGGATGAGAAGGTGGGGTTGAGTGTCTTAATAATGGTGAACCCCATAGATCCTCTACCGTCGATAAACTTTTTTTTAAAAAAATAATTCCGTTTCTTTTCCACCACTAGTGTGTCTAGTTCATCAATCATGCATCCAAAGAGTAGTCCAGAAAATTTCATTTTTTTATCGCATCCAAAAAAAAAAAAAAACAAAACAAATAATTTTGTTGCATTTTTTTTTGGAAACGAAGATCTTTATTCAATTGTGAGAACATTTCAACGTGGCATTACATCAAAGTACGGTCAAAATTGAAAAAACTAGCTCATGCAACAAATGAAACAAAGAGACTACTAGTCTTTTAGTCCTGCCTAAACGCAAATCTTTTATTTCTTTTGATAGCCTTCGAAAGGAAAACTTGTGCGGATGGCCTCACCAAACACGGATCATGAACAATTTTGTTTCTCCAGTGCCAAATGCCGTAGCATATTTCTCGAAATACATAAGGCCACTTACTTGCTTTTCTTAAGTTGTATCCGACCCAATCTTCTGGTGAGGTGGACGAAAAGAATTGGTGTTGTTCTTCCATAGGGACGACACTACGTCAAATCGAGTAAGCCCAATCACAGTCTCGTAATGCGTGAAAAATTGTTTCCACATCATGATCACAAAAGCTGCATTTCGGATTTGCTGCTATATGTCGGGAGAAGAGAAATGCGCCCACCATTAAGCTGTTGTGGCAAACCTGCCAAAGAAGAAAACTGTACCGAGTAGGTCCTTTTAAGCTCCATATCATAGTCCAATGATCCTGCGGTATATTGTTCAGAAATCCCATCTGCCAGTTATTGATGTATGATAAAAATATAACCATATTATATAACTTTTTATATCGTATTTACGATAATATCGTATAAATTCTATAAAAATATATCTAAAAACACATAAAAATCGAAATCGTTATAAATAGATATTATCGTTATTATTTTAGTAAAACTTATTGTTTTTATGATCAAAATTATTGTGGCTCGTGTTTTTGATCGCTTTTTGAGTGCGTGTGATGGAAAATCAAGAATTAAAACCAAACAAGATTTAAACGGAAGAAAGATATTTTTCAAGATCCGCCCGAATCGAAAAAACCCGGCCCGAGCCGAATCTCTCGCCACCAAAGACACATGGGATTTGTCAGGAGAGAATCTCCACTGTAGCACCGGCCCGCGCCGGTACTACACCGGCCCGCGCCGGCCTTGTATTCCACTCTATAAATACTCCTCATTTGCAGCTTGATGGAGTGGTACCAATATATATATATAACTTCTATATATATATATATTATCTTAATCTAGTTTGTAGTTCTGTAAATACCGTAAACGACACTCTGTCGAAATAATAATGTAGTATAAGTATCGTTTTAGTACTTAGAAGGTTTATCAAGGCTCGTTGTTGCTAAAGGAGTTGTTATTTCCGGAGAATACGGCTCTGACGCTACAATTGTAATCTGGTAACTTTTTAATGTATTTATGTTTGTTTGTTGTTATTAGTATCTATATAATAGTTATAATGATATTAGGCTAACTCTATATCTAGCCAAGATATGAAATTGAATTAGTTTATCTTTTTAGGGAAATAGATGATGACTATGTTAAAATTGAATTAAAATCGATTATAATGAATCTTTTTCTATCTTGCAACGTATTGATAATATTCGGATTGACGTAATTAATCAAGATGAATCGCAACATATAACCTAATGATGAACTGACCAGAGAAGTTAGGATATGAGATAAAGGATAGAAAAACCGGAGGGTAAAATTGGCCGAGTGAAAACGTGACAACGGAATCCGATTTCCTACCCGGGGGCAGATTTGTCTTGGGAAATATGAATCTTATTAAATTTGTGTTCAAGATCGTAACAATGTTAAAATCAACGGTTTAATTGAAACTAACACCGGAAAGTTAAATCGATCCGCCTGACAACCGGAGCCTTTTGAATAACATCGGCCGTTTGACAAATGGAACAACCTCTTTTATCCGGGGTAGATTTGTACTGCACTGTTCGACTAGCTGAGATTAGCATGGGGCAGTTGTGGAGATTAAACTGATGACAATTTGACATATGACAATTTCATACGCTCGTGTGAGGAGGAGTTGTCTAGCTCAGGAATACACCGATTCACATATAATTGATTCACCTTAAAATAAGGAAAGATCGAGCACATCTATTTCTACTAAAAGAGATCTTGATTCAAATGACATATTCTTGGCTAGTCTTTAATAATATTACTAGTATTTATATCTTATATATTGTATTGGTACCTATATATATTTATATCTATATATATATTTGTATTTCTATATGCTTATATATATATTTTTGTATCTATATATATCTGTTTTAGTTTTATGCATTTATTTACTGTTTTAAGGTTACTAAATAGAAAAAAGAAAATTTGCGACTTAGATTGAGTTAATAATAGCTTCTTGGTGTTTAGCCACACTCTGAATTACCATACGTTTCCCTGAGGATTCGACACCTGACTCACCATACTAGCACTACAGTTTGACCCGATACACTGTCGGTTAAGGACTGGTTTAGCACTAGAAAAGGCCACGTCAGCTTTCTGGCGCCGTTGCCGGGGAACGACGCTAATTCATTGTGTTCGAATGGTTTCTACTTGTATTAGCTCAAAATTCTCGAGGATAAGTCAACACTCTTCTTATCACATTTCTTTTTATTTTTCGTTGGTACTTACCTTGTAGGTAAGTTACCAATCTTTTTACTTCTGTCTTTATCAAGTTATTTTCTGTTTTCGATAGTTGATGACCAGAAGCGGTAAGGCCCCACTCACTCCTTATAAGCCTGACATAAATACCTACGAAAGGCAGTTAAGAGTAGAGAGTAAACGAGGTCATACTAGTCAGGGAAATCCTGACGAATCATCATCAAATCGAGAAACGAGAATGGCCGAAATCAGTGATGAAACACCTGAACAAGGTATTGTACATGCCCAAGGACATGGACAAAACCTTAATCAGAATCCACCAATACCAAATAATCAAAATCCTAATGATAGAAATAATCAAAATCGGAACCAGAATAATCATAATAATCCTAACCTACCAAACCCGAGACCTATCGTGATCGGACCGTAAGAAGAAACCGGACTAATAATCCAATTCGTTTACCAAATGAAGGGAGCGAATAATTTGAAATAAAATCTCATCTTTTGGTTTAATTGACACAAGAGCCCAATTTCTAGGAGAAGATGATGAGGATCCACATCATCATCTCTATCTTTCGAAGAATTGTGTAATACTGACCAAAAGTCAAGGTGCTCATCGTGAATTAACAAGGATGTCTATGTTTCCTTTTTCTTTAAAAAGGAAGAGCACGAGATTGGTTTATGTCACTCCCACATCATTCGTTGACAAGTTGGGAGGAGATTCAAACCGAGTTCTTAACGCAATATTTTACTCCTGGTAGAAATTTAGAGTTAAAGGTCGAAGTTGCTAACTTTAGACAAGGATCTCAAGAAAGCGCTGGGAATGCTTGGGAGAGATTTAAGAAACTATTAAGAGCTTGTCCCGATCATGGTTATTCCTTAGATATGCAAATCCAACTTTTCGTCAGAGGCGAGGAAAGACTCACGTCGTGAGGCGTTGATCATGCATGTGGTGGTTCTTTAATGATGAGTGAAGCCCAATTAGTTTACGATGCCATAGAAAATATTTCCAAAAATAACAGAATGTGGGAAACCGGTTCTAGCACAAGAAAAGTGGCATTTGCAGGAGCAGGGCCGGCCCTCGCTTGTATTGGGCCTAAGACCAAGCTCCCGAATTGGGCCTTTTAGTTGAAATTTTTTTATTTTTAAAACATACTTATTGTTAGATATTTTTTCATAAATAAATATTTTGGTTATCGTTTGCTACGAGTTGCCGTACGAATTAATGTTATCGCAACGAAACGGGGTTCATGAAGGGATATGCATTTTCAGATACACGCATTTTCGAACTGATATGTACTTACCATTTTGTGTAAGGGTTGCATGCTTTCATCCGGTGTCAGGAGTACATCCATTCGTTTATGAGGTACTTGCAACCTATAAAAGAGATAAGTATGAAGACGAAAATCCATAAATTTGACAACATCATTAGAAAAACTTTGAGTGTTCTCGGGTTTGATTCAAACAAGTCACTATTTGAATCAAACACCCCCATTGTATCCTGAAAGAGATTTTCATTTGATCCCTTAGTGACAAATCGTGTTGGACAAAACATCTCTTAAAAGACAACGTTATTAACGTGTCTTGGAGTTTCTAATTCTCTGTCAAATCCTAAGTACTACATTTTTTCCAACACTTATCGCATTTTTAACATCCGTATATGCAAAAAATTAATAAAACTTGTTTGTATATATCTATTTTTTTTGGGTCAAGTAAATTTTTTTTATTAGGGCCTTTATCAATTAGAATAAAAAAATTTTGGGCCTCTACCAAAAAAGAAAATTAACATATTTTTTTAGGTTGGATCGGATTAAATCTACACGATTTTTTTTTCTTTTAGCGAAACATGTACCGTTGGGCCTCCCGACAGAATTGGGCCTAAGACCCGGGTCTCGAAGGCCTTAGGGGAGGGCCGGCCCTGTGCAGGAGAATGTACATCGAATACGGAAGTTCTAGCACACTTGGAGAATTTAAGTAGGAAATTTGATGGCTTACAAACCAGTAAGAATGCTAACTTGGAAAATAATTTAACAAATGACTACTCAAATCATGATAATGTGTCATTAGGGAAAGAAGAACCAGAAGGATATTCAAAGGAGGAGGTGAGTTTTTTACAACAGCATAAGAATTTGAACAACGCGTATTCAAACTCGTTTAGTGCTATTAGGAGAGATCACCCTACTTACCGTTGGTCTGAAAACCCTAGTAAGCAAGGACAACCACCGTATCCAGTTCAATATAAGAATTCATATAGTAATCAAGTTTATCAAGGAGATACCGCGAATCAGAACCTACAATCATTACCTAGATCGTATCCACAACATACTACTCAGAGTATACCAGTCACTCAAAGTTCAACTCAACCTGAAGGAGTCGATAAATGGGAGAAATTAATGGAAAATATGATGGGTGTAGTTTCTACTCAAGCTAAAAATGTAGAAACTATGATAACTTCTATAGGGACAGTCACTAAGGATATGAGTACGTTGAAAACATCCATGAGTGGACATGATACCAGAATGAGAACTATAGAAGCATCAATAAGGAATATGGAAGATCATTTGAGTAGAGAAGGAGAACGTAAAAGCAAGAGACCTCGGGAGGATTACCAAGTAATACCGAAAGAAACCGAGAGAAGTAAATCTTTGTTATTACGAGAAGTAGAAAACTTTGTGGAAATCTTTGGACAGAAAACTCAGGAGATAATGAAGTGGAGAATGATTTAAATGGAAAAATTGAGACGAATATGGAAACTTCAATTGAACTTGAATTTACTGATGAAGAAGAAGAAATTATTGAAGATTTCTTGAAACAAAATAGTGAAGTTGAACCTGAAAGTAAAAATAAGGAATGGGTTAAAACTCCTAGGATTCTAAAAAATCCAATGGACAGTGACCTGAGAACCTTATTTAAGGAACATGTTAGAGAAAACAATACTGAAGGAAAGAAGGAAGATTTGCCAATAACCGAAAAAAAGAAATTCGATACAGAAGATGTTTCAAAGAAAAGATCGAATGAGAATGAAACATGGCGAACAAGTAATGTTCAAAGATTTAAGGAAAAGGGAAAAGAGGGTATAACTTCAGAACCAAAGGTTATAGATTTGGAATCTTTACCTTACCCACCTAAGGATCAAATTAGAAAGATAAAAACTGATAAGAAGTATGCTCGTTTCCTTGATACTTTTCGTCATATTCATGTCAATATCCCTGTTATCGAAGCCCTAATCAACATGCCTACCTATGGAAAGTTTCTTAAAGATATCCTATCAAACAAAAAACGGTTAGAAGAATATGAGAATATATGCCTTAATGAAGAATGCTCTGTGATGCTCAACATAAGTTGCCTCCTAAACTTAAAGATCTGGTAGTTTTACAATCCCATGTGAGATTGGAGGATTTACATTTAAGAAGGTACTATGTGATCTAGGAGCAAGTATAAATCTCATGTCTTATGAGGATTATAAGAAACTAGGCATATGAGAGCTTACAAATACTGAAATGACCCTTCAGATGGCAGATAGATCGATTAAACATCCTAAGGGAATCATCGAGGACGTATTGGTTAAAGTAGACAAATTTTACTTTCCAGTAGACTTTGTAATAATGGAAATGGAAGAAGGATATTGGCGCCAATTATTCTAGGTCGTCCATTTCTAGCAACGGGAAGAACATTAATCGATGTTCGAGAAAGGAGAAGCGATACTAAGAGTTAATGAAGATGAAGTTTCCTTCAATATCTTCAAAGCTATGAATCATCCATACAAATCACCAGAATCATGTTCTTTTGTAGATGAGATATCTACACTCTGTGATGACCAATTGCAAGATTATGAAGATAAGCTAGAGGAATGTTTAGCATTATCTATCTATAAGGAAGATGAAAATGATAATTGAAATGAAAGAAGTGATTCTTTATCTTGATAAAAGTATTTGTTTTCTAAACATCCGTGGCATAAGTATTTGGAATTAGAACTAGAAGGACCAGTTCTAAAACCTTCAGTAGAAGATCCACCAAGGAATCTGGAATTGAAACCACTTCCTACAAATCTTAAGTATGCTTTTCTTGAAACTGATAATCTACTACCGATTATTATTTCATCAACCTTAACTAATGAACAGGAAGATCAATTACTTAGAATGTTAAGAAATCATAAGAAAGCGTTCGGATGGACAGTGGCAGATATTCAAGGAATTAGCCCTGAGATATGCGTTCATAAGATCATCCTAAATGAAGGAGCTAAACCTTGTATTCAACCACAACGCCGCCTCAACCCAAATTTACAAACCATTGTTAAGAAAGAGGTTATTAAGCTATTAGAAATGGGGATAATCTTTCCCATATCAGATAGTGAATGGGTGAGTCCAACTCAAGTAGTACCAAAGAAAGGAGGTTTCACGGTAAAAGAGAATGATAAGAATGAATGGATTCCAACAAGGGAAATTACAGGATATCGAATGTGCATTGATTTTAGAAAGCTAAATGATCATACTAAGAAAGATCATCATCCACTTTCATTCATAGTTCAAATGTTGGAACGTTTAAGTGGTCATAAATATTACTGTTTCTTAGATGGTTATTCAGGATATTTACAGATTTTCATTGCAGCAGGAGATAGGGAAAAGACTACTTTCACTTGTCCTTATGGAACTTTTGCGTATAAAAGAATGCCGTTTGGTTTATGTAATGCTCCTGCTACGTTTCAAAGATGTATGATGTCTATATTTTCTGATATGGTTGAGAAATTCTTAGAAATTTTTATGGACGACTTTAGTGTTTACGGAGATTCTTTTGGTAAATGTTTGTCGCACTTAGAAAAGAGTGTTACAATTTGTGAGGATACCAATTTAGTTTTAAACTGGGAAAAATGTCATTTAATGGTATCAGAAGGAATTGTTCTAGGTCATAGAATCTCTGAAATAGGAATTGAAGTTGATAAAGCTAAAGTCGAAGTGATTGAAAAATTACCACCACCAGTTAATCTAAGGACTCTAAGAGGATTTCTTGGACATGCTGGATTTTATAGGAGATTTATTGCAGATTTCTCAAAAATAGCCAAGCCTCTAAGTCAATTGCTTGAAAAGGAAGTACCATTTAACTTTGATGATAAATGTATGGAAGCATTTCAGACCCTAAAAGCGAAGTTGACTACTGCACCAGTACTGGTAGCACCAGATTGGGATTTACCATTTGAAATTATGTGTGATGCAAGTGATTTAACTGTAGGAGCTGTCTTAGGTCAACGATATAACAAAGTACTCAAGGCGATCTACTATGCATCTCACACTCTAAATGACTCAACTTAATTATGCAACTCTGAGAGAAAGAAGCGTTGTTTGTAATCTTTGCCTTAGAAAAGTTTAGATCGTATATTGTTGGATCTAATGTTATTATTTATCTGAGACCATTCGACCTTGAAGTATCTCATTAAGTAAGAAAGATGCTAAACCACGCCTTCTTAGATAGATTTTGTTACTTCAAGAATTTGATATAGAAATCAAGGATAAAAAAGGAAGTGAAAATGTAGTAGTGAGATCATCTAAGTAGAATGGAGAATGATGAAGGAAGAGGAAATGAAATCTGAGATTCATTTCGGATGAACAACTTTTAGGATCGATACTCCCTTAACCATGCAATTATTAAAAGATAAAATACCATTAAGAGAAAATTCACCATGGTTTGGGAATATATATAGTTAACTATCTTACTGTAATTACGTCCCGTCTCATTGGACTTAGCGTGCAGAAAAGAAATTCTTTTACGACTTAAAGTTTTACTATTGGGAGAAACCGGATCTTTTCCGAAGATGCTCGGATGGAATAATCGAGAAAATGTATTCACGATAGTGAGATTTTGAGTGTTTTATCGCTTTGTCATGATCGTGAGGCAGGAGGTCATCATGGAGGATGGAAAGCGCTTTTAAAGTTTTACAATGTGGTTTTTATTGGCCTACACTATATAAAGATGCGTATAAATACGTAAAATCTTGTAAATCATGTCAAAAATGGGAAATATATCGAAAAAACATGAAATGCCTATGCAACCGATTTTAGAATGTGAATTATTTGATGTATGGGATATAGATTTCATGGGACCCTTTCCTATATCGTTTGGAAAAAGATTTATTCTTGTAATGGTTGATTATGTCTTGAAATGGGTAGAAAAGTGAAGCTCTTCCCACTAACGATACCAAGGTTGTGCTAAGGTTCCTTAAAAGAATATATTTACAAGATATGGCACTCCGAGGGCTATCATTAGTGATAGGGGTTCACATTTTTGCAACCGACCATTTACTAAGATAATTGAGAAATATGGTGTAACTCATAAACTAGGAACACCCTATCATCCGCAAACTAGTGGACAGGTAGAGGTGTCTAATAGAGAAATTAAAAGAATCGTGGAGAAAACAGTGGACTCAAATCGTAGAAATTGGGCAGAAAGACTAGATGATGCATTATGGGCATATAGAACAGCTTTTAAAACACCTATTGGTTGTTCTCCTTATAAATTAGTTTTTGGTAAATCTTGTCATCTCCCTGTTGAATTAGAACACCGAGCTTTATGGGCTATTAAATTCCTAAATTTTGATCCTAAAAAATTTGTTGGTGATCATAGATTACTTGATTAATGTAAGCGGAGGAGTTTCGACTCGATTATTATGAAAATGCTCGAATTTACAAGGAACGCACGAAAGCTTTCCATGTTAAGAAAATATATAATCGTGAGTTCCATGTAGGTGATCGAGTGCTTTTGTACAATTCACGT